>VOMN01052002.1:0-13152 GCA_014899125.1 Orchestia grillus | reverse complement strand
GGGGACTTGTTTGAGTGGCAGGAGGGTGGTTGGGGACTTATTTGAGTGGCAGGAGGGTGGTTGGGGACTTGTTTGAGTGGCAGGAGATTGGTTCGGGACTTGTTTGAGTGGCAGGAGGGTGGTTGGGGACTTATTTGAGTGGCAGAATGGGGGTTGAGGACTTGAATGAGTGGCAGAGGAGTGGTTCGAAACTTATGTGAATGATGATTCAAGACAATTCTAGCGAGGTTCAGAGTGATGATTCCAACACCGCTGGCGTGGAGGAGAGCGGTGCACCGGCGGCGGGAGAGCGCTGCTGCAGCCCTCCACTCCTGCGGTAGGCAAATTGCTCCAAAGAACTGCAAATTGCTGCTTGGCGCTCGGAGAAATGATAGGGGCTTTTATGATTCTAACAATTTAAATGCCGTGGCATGGACGCTAATGCTAAGTGACAAAGCTCCATTGATGCTTGTAGAGACCACCTTCGACTCAAGAATTACACGCATGGCGTTCACAGCGAACAACGATGTGATGAAATTGAGCGATTTGATCCCTCAAGGTTACCCCTACCGGTGCCGATCGCGCCTTTTGAGCGGCGGTGTCAGGCGGGCGGGGCAGCTCTGCACCGAGTGTGCAAACGCCAGGGCAACTCGAGGAAAAATACGAATCCGTTTATGAAACACAGTCAAGCGGTTAATTATTAATTAATAACTGTTACTGTGTGAGTATACTTACTACCGTGGGCTGAGATTTACTTACTACCTTGTACCGATATTTGAAGTCGCTCTCCGATGAGGAGCAGCTGATGCTGCTGTATCGTAGACGTCACTTCTTTAATATAGAAAAAGGAATAAAAGGCAAAGGAGATCAAAATTCTGCTGGTATAAAAGAATGATTTTATGGAGTCGAACTTTTACTCAATAGATATCTTCCGAGGAATTTTTCGTTTAACTTTTGAAAAGTTTCGGGGTCTTGTTCTCCTCTTACCACACACATATGAATTTCATACGGAAGATTAGGTAAATTTTAGTGCTTCAGTTGCTCATTATTTTACATAGATAAGGCGCACCACCACCCGTTGGTTGACCTGTCCTGCCCTCTTATTTCACGTCTACTCGGGTGCCTGTGCGTGATTTATATCCGACGGCATGGGACTGAAGTAGAAATTCACGAACGGGCCACTCGACTAGTTATTGTTGCCATATTCTACCCTATTATTTTTAACGCAATTAAATGTACTGCTCCGAGCATTGGCGCGGCTGCTGCAAGTGTAGGACTTGATGTTGGCAAGATTCCTTGATTATCACTAGCCCGATATTTAAACGTATTTGAAAAAAACATTTGGGTGTAGGAAACTGAATTACACGAGCTCACTTTCGAAGTGAGAGTACGATGCGAGTGCTATGCTATCTCTCTTCAGCTTCATCCGTACATGTACATATATAGCATGCAGAAATGGAAGTGTCCCTTAACAAACATGGAACTCTACATTTCTATGTTGTAGGGTATAGAGATGGACTCTTCTTTAACATCTCTTTTTTGCAGACACATCTACGCAATTTACGTGTATTTTGATCTTCTAATTGGTGAGATGAGAAAGAAAACAAGAGGAAATGATCATCAAACCCAAAAAAGACCGGCGCTATTCGCTGTAACGACGCAGCGCAGGCCGTCCGAGGCCCTCCACAGCCCGCATCCCACCCGGACCCCAGTATTAAGACAGGTTCGTACGACGGTGAGTTGCCACTGCCAGTTGTTCAGAACTTTAGAGGCGTGTAATATTGAGGACTTGAGGTTTTTTGATATTAAAGTTAGCATTGAACTTCGGTGTTGCACGGCTTGAAAGTTTCCAGCAACTCACCGTGGAAACTGACCGTCGTACGGCGATACTGGGAGTCCAATGCAGGCTAGCGAAGATCTCAGTATTTCATGGCTATGTCGTTATCGTGAATAGCACCAGCGCCTTTTTGTGCATAATTATAACTTCATTTCATTTTCCTTCACATCTCAAGAATTAAAGACCAAAATGCGTCCCAGCTTCATGAGGCCCCAGGCTTCGTACAATGTTAAACGCGCCCTTATTGCACGAATACACAAGGCTGCAGATAGTTTGTCGTGCCGAGCTAAATGTAGACGTGCTGCCAAAATAATTTTATCGTTAAAGAGTTGAAACGAGGGAACTTCGCTACAGCAGCTGCGAGGTGTTAATGTGTCCAGAATTGTTCGAATTATTTCCTACACAGTTTTTGGCAGTTTTGCAATGGCAGAATAAGTGTCGTGCCATTATTATTCTTATCAGTTTGTGTGATGTCATTAGTATATCAAGTCATCGCCCAGACGGCGACATTGCGTCTCCCATGTGAGGTCACTAGCATTGTGAAATTAGAGGTCTACTTTTTATCGGTAATAATATTGTTAGACACGATAGCACATGAAATAAAATGTAAGTAAGTAAAGCAAATGAGATTTTAATTTTAGAAAATTAGTACACAATATACTCACTGAAAGTACTCTGCAAATACTTACGTACGTCTCTGATGTTTCATTCCAGAGCAGCGCACAGACCGTCAGAATCCCTAATTGGAGAGCAAAATTTCCTGCGCTGGCGAATTAGCAGCTACAACTCGTTCTTGAGCGAGAAGCGCCAGTCATGACAGCCGCCAAGTAAGTTCAAGTCAGGTATCTGAAGTAGGCCCCCAAAAAAAGGTGTATTTTCAAATCCCACATGGAGTGTTTTCGGAAATTCAACGAATTTCTCCCTCAGTATCTGCTGCTACGCCGGCCTAAGTTCGCTCGCTTTAAATCCCTTTGCACTCTGGTGTGACTCTGAGGTCACACGGAAGTTTAGCTTTTACATTTCCTAATTAACTTTTACATGACATAACGGGCTCAAATATACAGTTCAGTTACTGATGACGAATGTGAAGCGCTCAGCACTTGCTAACCAATCCATGTTCTTCTTTATTCAAACGCACACACACTGAACAAAAAAAGTTTAGTTTCCTTCGAGAAATTAATTAGGAGCATAAAGGGTTAAGTACTCGCAGAGGTCTGCATGCTTCACTTCAATTATGCTCGCTCTAAGTACTCCAGAATTAAGGCCTCACGCTACAGAGCGAGCTCGATCGGTTCATGTATTCTGGTGCGTCTGAGCCCGTCAGCGTGAGCCCTTTCGAGGGGTCTGAAATAGTGTCCTTTGGCTGACTGAATGCCTCATGCAATCCATAGCAGTAGCTTTTCATTGCTAATTGTGTGCGCAGGAAGCCTTTAGTGTTCGAGTGACTTACGAGCGATACTTAGAGTGGCAGCGTCGGCGAGTGACACGTACAAGACAGTAGGTAGCTCAAAAATATCGCTTCCTCCGCTTGCAGCTAGCGTGAGCACAGCTCAGCCCTCGGGCCTCTCACCAGCGAATTGCTGGTGAAAGAATAACCCATGAAATTATGGCGAATGTTTCTGTCGGAGCTTCCTCCGCGACCCATCCGAGACATTTGTAACGCCGAACTCGTCTGAAACTCTTCAACAAATTCAAGCGCAATCTGAGTGGCGCTTCTTTGCTTGCATTCAATGCAGATCTATCATTTAGTGAATTGAGTTCGCCGATTGATTAAATGTAGGCCTACCGATAGAAATCTTAGAATTTGCATTAAGAAATCACACGAGCAGTTCTCTAAGCCTTCAGCCTTTAAGCTTGACGCTGTGACCTGCTGAAGCCTTCGCACTTAACAAAGGATTGGTGCTTAAGCGTAATGCTTTTCCATTGCTTGGTCCACGAGAAATGATTGCGTGCTTTTCGTGGGCTCGAGAAAAGAATGGTCTGTGGTCGTAGGAAATGGTTCCTCGCCAAGTGATAGATGAATTAGGCAAACGGAACACGTACTTTAGCAGCAGGTGGTATCAAAATCGATTTTATGCTCATCGTGACCATGTTCCTAATTTACGACGGACTTTGAGGAGGATATAAATCAGGCTGACTTCCATTCTGTGCTTGCTTTCGATGCTTAGTTTGTCCCAGGTTTGGCAACACTCCCTATCGTTTCAGCCCCTTGGAAACGGAACTTAAACTTTCAAATTAAAAAAGCATTAAATGCGCCCATAACAGCGGAGGTAATACGTTTCTTCGCGGTGTATCTCGCCAATTCTGGATAAGGATGAGCTTCTTTTGTCGGGGTGGTAGGCGTGGCCGTTCTGGCTCACAATGTGTCGGTCTCACGGCGCAGATTTTCCAGAGACGATCGAAGCCCTTTGCATCTCTTAGAAATCCTTTGCATCTATTACAAATCATTTATAACGAAAGCCTCCGACTGTTTTCATTCGAGAACAATTCACTTAGGTTTTTGAGGCGGAAAAGAAGACTGGAAGGCTGCAGAAAACGCCTCCTATAGACGTCACTATGAAAAGCTCGTATTTCAGTGACAACGACCGAGGCTGCGCAAGCGGGGAACTTTAATGGGAATAAGCATCCGCCGTTTCTTGAAAACACCGCCACTTGAACGTCCTCTTATTCTGCCGGTCTCTGAGAGCCTCCCTGAGTTACGTCCCGTGGTCGTGCGATGGAGCGCCGCACCTCATGCTTGCACAGGAGCCATGCTCATGCGCTCACTTGAGCGTGTCTTCAGTGTAATTAACTAGTGAAGAATTATTTGTTTGGGTGTTGAAATTTCGATACTTGTTCATTGAAAACTACTGAAACACAGTATTATTTGGGCCTTGGTGGATGTGGAGCTTAGCTTTATCTGAAGTTAAAGGGCTGGTTATGTTAATTAGTTTGAGGTCTGAGAGAGGCTTAATATAAAGCGTTTGGTAAATAGATATGCCAATCGCACTGTCACTTACACAAAGAGCGTGTAAAATTCTAAATTAGAGATATGAATGCCGATAAACTGGGCTTCCGTGAATGATATCAGTGTCAGGTAGGTAAGAAAAGTAGTCAATGATATGAAGAGTCATCCAAGAGAGAGAGAGAGATAGTAATGGGTCGAGCAGTTTCCGAAGTCATAGTATACTTCTCCCATATTATCTCTCAGCTATTACCTAAACTGCTGCGTAGAGGCGATGTTATTGTTCGACAAACTTTCGAGAATTGAATAACCAGTTCGACCATTTTGTGGAAGAACGTAGACATTTTCAAGTGGAGGAATCTTACGTCACTTGGAGCGAAGTTCGTTAGCCACAGAAACCACCACAGAGTAACGTTATATAAATACACGTAGGATACCCTCTTAGAAAATGGCGAAAGGAAGTTCAGAAAATGCAATCCTATACTTGCACATTGCTAACGATAAAAAATTAAAATAGAAAAGTACTTTTCAGCGGTACTGCCACTACCCCATTGATAAACTAAAGGCTAGCAGTCATGAAAGATTAACGTGAACCACACTAAAATGGTCTTTAATTTGATTGTGTCAGTGAGGCAGAACTCGATCAGGATGGCGCCTCTGAATGAGGTATTGCGTTCTGTGTACTTGCTTTTTTCAATTATTCGTCGCATTCTGACCGTTGACTTGGGGATGTAAACGTTGGCTCAGGGTTAAAGTATAAATTACCACCTGTTTCTGATTAATGTTCAATTCAAAGTTGAGGTAGTATTTAGTATTAACTGATGGTTGATTCGTTTGGAATTAGTCTGAATTAATGTGACTGTGTTCATGAGTGTAGCTTAACTAAGAAGATGTTGTATGAAGGCATGAAGATGCCCTCTTATACATATGAACATAGGCTTAGCTTTGCCAAGTCATAATGTCAGGTAAACTATTTAACACAATAATGCGAAACAAGAACAATAATGACCGGCAAACAGTACGGCACGGCAAAATCTGCTCGTGCTATCCTTTTATGATCGACGTGCAGTAATCTAAGTGCTTTTAGACACGGTTGAAAGAACTGAAACGAATATATGAAAGCACGATAGTTCATCCTGTTCTTTTGTGTATATAAATCGTGTAAGATGCGTTTCATGGGAGCTGCGTACATACTCAGCTGAAGAGTTTCCGTGCAGGGTGACTGGCACAACCTCCACTTACTGGCCCTCGTCTAGAACCAAATTCTACACGACGGCCCTGCAAAAAAGGAACAAAATTATTTCGGTGCGCCTCTTAATACGAGTAAGAAAAGTATTTTGAAGTAGCTTCTATACGGCCAACGCCAGGTCCATGAAAGTTTGTTTGCGAGCCTTCCAGAATTAAAGCTAATATTCTCACTAGCTTAGCTCTCTTACGAAGGCGAAATAGAAATTTAAACGAGTACGAATAAAATACAGTAAAGGATTTTTGTGAAGTCTCTTTCCACGTACGGAATTTAATTGCAGAAGCAATCGATAGGCTAGGGTAATTTGCCGTGTTTCCTTGTACGCAGGGGAACAAATAAACTTTGATGGCAACTGTTTCGAAAAATGAGTGTATCTTTTCACTTGCATTAGTTGTTAAATTTCAAAGATGTAAAGAAATTTTCTGAACATTCTGCACTTTGCATCCGTGGATTTCTGCCTCGGTGAACGAGACGCGACGACAAGACAGAAACTTAAAATTGGACCTCAAAACGGTATAATTTTGAGGTAATAATACAACGAATTCCCAATGCAAGTAAGTTTAAAAGTGTTATTCTCACTGCACACACATTAACAGTTTGTTCTAGTGAAAAGCATATTTTGCAACGGGAGTATTTAGATTTATTTTACATGAGAATAAAACGCTAACATGGCTATGATAAAAAAGTACTACAGTAATTACCGCGTCTACCTGCACTCGCGGAATAATGTTTAGTCCTCGGTCGACCACTATAATTACATCAGATGAATTGAGCTGTTCTTTTATGAGGTCAATGGTCTCCCGAAAATTAGGACTCTAAGACGAGAAATGATATTTTGTGTTTTTGTCCAGTAATCTTAAATTAAATTTGTCAAAAGTACGCCTCATTTTGGATATTTTTCCGAGCACGAGATGCACAGCGAGCTCTGAAAAGCAGAAAACAAACCTTCTGAGCTGAACGCTTAGATCAAAAGCCCGTTGGTTTTTATGAGGAGAGGTTGTAAAAATATATCAGCTTTCGTGAAATCATCTCTGAATTTCATCAAAATGTTGTCTGAAGTCAAGCAGACAGCTGCCGATAGACATGCTTGTTAACCGTTCTATTTATCGCGACTCCAAATCCATGCAGCGCTCCCTGAACGTTTATAAATTTTTGTTTTCACTTTTTTAAATGAGACACCCTAAAAAATTCCAGTGCTCAAATTCGTCAGTTCGTCTAATTCGTTAGGAACCCTCGGTACAAAATGCATCCACTGATTTTGAAATATTAATATTATGTATTTGGGACAAAGAACGTCTCTCCAATGGAAAATATTTTGTATCAACGATACAATGTTATTCTGTCACTCTTTTGGAAGAAAACTCAATAAATATATAGGACGTAAACTGTTGTACAGTATTATAGATACAAAGTTTTATTAATGTTTGAAATCAGTGGATAAGTATTTTTGCGGACAGCCTGCAGTGAGCCCGTTCGCATTCAAACATCTGATGTATGCGAGATGTGTGTAAGTGACTTGGTGAGACGTTTGTTCAGGGTGGCGCATAAATAACGCACCCTTTTAAAAAATTAATAAAGNAATTAATAAAGAAAAAAGTATGAAAGGTAAAGAGATTTGAATAAATGCAAGCGATAGAGGAACTCTTAAAGTTCATTTATATGTCGTATCATGTCTACCGATACCCAGTGTATACTTTTTCTTTATTAATTTGTTAAAAGGGTGCGTTACTTATGCGCCACCCTGTACATGAACTTGTGCGACATGTGTATACGATGAACTTGCTGGACGTGTGAATACGAACTTATAGGACATGTGTACACAAACTTATGGACGTACTGCGGGTTCTAGGACTCACAACGAGCAAAGAAAACATATCATAAATTTGAATATAGGATGAGGTTGCAAGTAAAGCAACGAGCAGTAGGGATGCGTTTTGAGATCGTTGAAGCACAGCAGATGAGACACACAGCGACCACTGGACACACAGCGACCACTGGACACACAGCGACCCCTGGACACACAGGGAGCATGTGTGCTCCACGAGCGACATTTTGGTCCGTCATCCGAGGGCCGTAAATCTCAATGAGTGTCCCGCACGGCAGCGCCGCTCCCGCTCGTCCGGAAATTGCATGATTTGGAGCCCCGTTTGCATAAAGGTGCGAGGGTTGACTTGCTGAGGGACAGCACTCATGTCACGCGGTGTGTGTTGGGACAGCCATTTCTTGCGTCTTAGCGAGGAGCTCTATGGCAATGCGCCGCTTAAACCTGGTGCTATTGTATGCAGACACTTATATACTTGTTTTATTTTGGTCAGTGTTAAGACACTTCTGCGCAAAGATATAGGGATGATGGAAATTCACTCTGATGCATGTTACGTGAACACCTGCCTACAATTTCTTTGTGAGCCTGGTATGCAGTCATTTATTGAAAAAAATGAGGCTCGGACTCCTTCATAAAACCCTTTATACTTTTAAAATGTACTTGACAGTCTATAGCTCCGTCACCTTTGTATATTTAACCTATCCTGCAGATTATATGTTTAATTCTCAATTATTTTCAAAGAATTGGAGGGAGAAACTTTTAGAGGAAGAAACAAGTATACATATATACGTGTCATCCTGTAGACAGCAGTCCCGAAATATTTTCGTCTGCCACATGTAACGTACAAGGAACGCCTGGCCCAGCCTTCAGTAAGGTGCTTCGTTGGTGTGAAGAGGCAGGTGTTGAGTGGCACCAGGTCGTTCCTTTTGAGATTTCATTCATGCTGCTAAATGCATGTACTGGGAGGGGCTTTTCCTTAAATCTAATCGCACATGCACTTATTTATGCAGTTTAGTACGCAAGCCATAACATGTGGAAGTTACTCCCATGGACAGTTTTGAATCATAAATGACTTTGTGTTGTTTCAGCTAACAAACTGAAAGGACAAAATTTCCGCACTCGCTGCGAATGGGTAATAACAATTTCAGTGCGTCACAACCATACACTGGGAAGCTTAAAAGGCATCACTGTTAAACATTAGCGCAGAATTGCACAGGAAACTTTGGGAGTTCTTCGTAACGATAGTCGTTCTCTGGCGTATTTTGGTAGTTTAGCGTAGATTATCTCTTTGGACGAGAAATTGGCTAGTGGCCGCTCGCAGATCTCGGCCGTAACTGTCCTCCGCAGCGACGTTCGGCCCTGAAGCGGGCGTGAACTGGTGGATATAATAATAAAACAACCCACAAATTGACGCATCACTTTACTAATAATGACGTAAAGTTCATGAGATCGTCACTGAAGAAATAGGGAGTTAATTGACCAAAAAAAATAGACTCCTTGGCTGCACCTCATTAAATAGTTGTTTCACCTCTGTTGGAAAGCTTTTTTTATTTCGTAAATATGGTGACTATTAATTGGGTCTCAATTTGGTTGCACGTTCATGCAAAACGCTATATGAGACTTGCAAGCGAAAAATTGCAAGCATTTTATTTGATTGAGCGATTAAATGGTAACATGTTTAATTTCAGTGACAATATATTATCACATCAAAAACTTACGATAAGAAATAAACTAACGAATAAAAATTTATCAAGGTGGTAAAATTCAATTTTTGTGCCACATTATCAGTATGTAAATTAACAACTGAATTGGATATGAACATTTATTTTTTATTTGAACCATGCATATAGAAACATACTTGCGCACGATACTTGGTCGTTCATGTCATAGCTTAAATGTGGAATCACAACCCTAATTACTGGTTTACGTAATCATTTCTCAAACTCAAACCCATAAACGTCACGGTAAAATTTCTAAGTCGTTCATTTCATTTTACTTACTACATGACCTACCCTTACTCAAACGTCAGGGCACTTTAAATTCCCTCCTCTTCACAAACGTTCGGGTACGTTTCCCCGCTACATGCGCATTGGATTTTTTAACCAAAAGCCAGCGTCGTAAATAATACGAGATTTGTTTGAGATGCTCATCACAAGATAGGCTGCCTTTGCGCGGTCCTGTACAGGGTAATGTGTTCAAGGCAGAGACCTACACCCCCTGTTTGCACGCTCGCTGTAGCAGGCGTGGGGGTTGTGCACCATGGCAGCCTGATCATGGGCCTCTCAGCAGACGTGTTCCAGAGTGTAAAATGGATTTTGACCGTGAAAGACGGTCATGTGATTTATTGGGAGCAAAGACATGTCTGTCGCCACGTTAACAACGGCAGCGCTTTTTTTGGCTAAATTTTACTCCTAATCCCTAGCCTCTTTTTCCCACTTTGCTTTCTTTTCTCACTTGTATCTTTTTCGCTCCTATCTTTTTTTCTCTTTCCTCTCCTTCTCTCCCGCTCGGACGATGGAGCTCTAGGCACATGCACGCGTCTGCACGCCAGTTGACGGGAAATCTCACGAAGAATTCAATTAGCGCTTTAGTGAAGGAAGCACAAATCCAGCACACAACAAAACGATATTCTAGTGACGTTTCAAGATGTTTTGAATTTATGAATGCGCCCAGCTTCCAATCCAAGATATTTCCTTAATTTTCTATTTTTTTTTGTAAACCCAATCCATGTATGCCTTTGAAATCAACTATCAAAAATGCTCGCCATTGTAGCCGGAATAGGTTAGGCCTGAGCGGTTGAAGTCTATTTATTTAATTTTTTACACAGTGCAATTGTGCAAAATTCTCTCACATCACAAGCGGACTCGTATGTTGTAGTCATTTCTCGTGCCGAGTTCTGTAATTTGCAAGTTAGTTACCATCAATTAGATCATAAGAAGCACTAGGGAGAACACCTAAACCGCTATTATCAACACCGATCTCGTTACAAACTTCCAAACTGTTCTTCTCGAACCCTTTCTTACCCAAGTATGGAATTGATTACTTGTATGTATATCCAAGCTGAGACTCATACTAGCAGTGGTCGTACGGCTGCCGCTGTGCTATTCGTACGGCACGTAGAGCACGGCTCAACCCTGGAGCTGGAAGCTGTACATATCTGTAGGGCATTAGCGTCCGCTACGCCTATTACAGACTTAAAGTTCGCATGGGACGATGAGCAGCAACGCGTTCTCCTTGATCTTCATCCTGCAGAGCAATTGTCTGCAGCCACGCAGATGATGGAGTGCAACAATGAAGCTCGTCAAATGCCCAATCATAAATTTCTATTCTTTGGATGCTCATTCAAAGGCGATGTTGGAGCAAGCATGGCTTAGAGTTGTTGCAGCTATGTGCTTCTACCATATGGTTTGGCCGACGACGAAGAAAGATGATTATAGAGCTAGTAACATTCCAAGGTAGAGATCATGTGTGTGTATGTTGTTGTGTCTGAACTACGGGATTTTAATGAACCGATTTCACTGTATGAGTTATAGCATTCATTTATGTATATTCGTTGATCACAGAAAAACTTTGCGAACTCATTTTATTGAACGAAAAATACTCTCCAATTCGAATGTACATATGATATGAGGTCTAGTAAAATGCAACATTAACTCCAATATATGCCTTGCAAAATTTAGTTGTTTGTACGTATTCTTATCCTCGAACTCAATCGAGGGAGAAATTTACTTTGTCAAGCTGAGTTTAGCGATGTTCAGATACGGTATGTACATTGATTAATTTTAAGGTGCGAACAAATGTAGGTCTCACACACTCCAATACCTCTACGTACATAAATGCACGATACATTCCTAAAAGTTTAGTTCAAATGATCAGTGATCAAAATGTTCTGAACCAGAGCTACCCCAAGTGGGGGTGCGGAGACCGGGGCAAGCCATCAGCTACCGGCACCGGCATTGTTTGCATTGGTATTATATCATTTGCTTATAAAATAAATACAAGATGAAAATGGTCAACTCTTATAGTATTCGTTATTTATATCATTTCCGGTATAAATTAATGTTTCTACGGTATATTACCGGTACGTGGCACGTTAAAAAAAGGCCGGTCAGCTACATGAGATAGTTTGAGTAGCACTGTCCTAAACGATGCATTCAATCCGAGGTAAGATATGAGGTTAAACGGGTGTACATATACTCGCACGATCTCACAGGCCCTGAACACATCGTCTTGATTGGTCCATTTCTATTCTGGAAATTTTACGCTGGAGACCAATTAACGGCACCGCGACGGGGCCATCAAATATAAAAGCAATAAATATTGCGCTCAGTACAAGGGGCAAAAACAGGATCCCAATATGGCTGAATCTCGTTGGCTCGATTGTATGTATTGGTACTTATAAATTTATGATACGTTACGCATTCATAAAACTGGGGAATGGCTTATGATTTTAGACCGTACGGACTCACGAAGGTGAGCCCAAATCTGCACAGTCTGTGAGGTGGTCACCTGATAGGTAAAATGTTTTCTAATTCTAAGATATGACTTTTAAAATACTTCCTTGTAATATTACTGTATGATACTTGTTCCCGCATTGATCTTCTATGTATAATTATATTTGAAGTATATTAGCTTCCCAACCGCAAACACGGTCCGAAATGTTCGCCTAATATGCTCTCTTGAATAGATATCAGATGAAATTTTGTGTGCGTAAACTGAACTCTTGTGATTTGAGTGATGGCGCGACAATTTATAGTCCTCATACGAAGTAAACATGATGCTTGAACTTTACACAAGCCAAAGCTGCTCGGTCGAAGGTATACATTTATTGCTTGTCTGTGTAACTCGTTTACACATAATTGCAATTCTCAAAATTTATGAAAGCTCCCTGCATGTTCGAGCGACAAGGAATTTAACTCTGTAGCACAAGCTCTAAACGATGCTTGTTAGATCAGGCGTGAAGGAGTTCAACTGCATTAATGTAAGCTCTGCACTGTGCTTGTTTGATTAAGGAAGGTACTGTTTAACTTCGTGGAGAGAAAGCAGGGTTTTACATCTATATTTGTGGGATGGATGAACGACATTTATACGTTTAATTATTCTTCAAAGTGCAATATTATTAAAAAAATACTTATTCCTTTTACCAATGCATCAGCTGATACTAATTCTCATCGAGGTGAACATATCATATTGCAGGAATCACTACTGGCTTCGTATCTATATAGATATAAATTATTCTAACACATACGGTAAGTCCCCAGCTGTGATATAACTGTATTAGCTAGCTGGCGCTCTGTTCGATTGGGTAACATATAGTATATCCG
>VOMN01052001.1:0-11135 GCA_014899125.1 Orchestia grillus | reverse complement strand
TCTACTTATAATTATTAACTAACATTCTTCCTCTCCTCCAAGCTCAGTGTCCATGGAACAATTTCTCTTTCATTGTATGTTGGTGAAGGCTTTCAAAATTGTTCAATTTCACGTGCGGAGTTACTGCACTGTATGCAGAAATGTTTATGGCATACCTAAGCCAGAATACAAACTCAGGATTCCCTCATGCCGTGAGCAAATAGTGTAAGTCTATGCAACTTGCGCACAAAATCCATTGTAAGAGAGAATGCAGCTTAATACGCTATCATCCAACTTGCATCACAAATTTTCCTGCCGAACCGTGTCCGTGGAAAACCTTTTTTAATAAATTCCCCCTGAGTTAAGACTACTGAATGGACAACCAAAATTTTGATGGACGTATTTAATTAACCACAAAATTATCCATGTCTCCACATTCTCGAGAATAAGCGTCATCATTTGATCGCACTGCGACACAAAGCGTTTGAATTCATCTGCTGTAAACATTACCAAATTTAGCTGATACTGAAAGACTCCGAAACGGCCTAGACTTTTTAAGCTACTTACGTAGTTTTTATTCCGAATTCCTCTTGGTAAAGTTTTGTAATGAAAGTTTAGTGGCAAGAAAAGTTTAATCAACACTATCTTTTCTTTGGAAGCACATCAGCTTCACAATGGAACAGGGTCCGCAAAAAAAAGCTCTTTGTAAGTTACCATCTGATTGTATCAGCAATAGAAAAAGTGTAAAATCTATAGTCATTCAACAATGAGATATTTCTTTTAAGGTATTTTCAGAACAAAGCTTTCGATAATAATAAAAATGTGTGAAAATGGTTATAAATTTCTACAATAACAGTACATTAAGTGCGCAGCTTATAAATTTCTACATCTTTGTAACGGGTTGAAACAAAAGAAGCTCTGACGACCGAAGAATTCCATTCAGACAATCAAAACGATACTGAGTTGATGATCATCAAGTGAATTTCATAGCCATGCTCCATATTGTAAACTTTTCTTTTCTCTGTTTTTTTAATTTCTAAAAAAAGATGCGTTTGTCTGACTATAGCGAACAAAATTTCTCTTTTCTATCAACAACATTCGGCAGCCCAGGGCTGTAGAGCGCCGCAATCTCGCAGCTTCAGTTCGGGTTTTCCATCAACGCACCGCGACTTTACTGATGCAGACACTAAATGTTATTGGTACGTCGTCACGAAAGCCAAGGAGTACCAAATTTAGAAATAGACTTAATAATATATTTGCTTTGTTAGTAAAATCTATGATGCTCGTTCATACTAGCTCGGCTCGAAATACTTTGCGTTATTTCCTCATAAGGAATTCAAGAAAAGCTTTAAAAGATAAAAGAATGTGTTAAAAATAACGTGGTGCACAGCAAAGTATTTCGCTATTGCTGCTTTTGGTGTATACAGTAAATGTTTTGAATTAAATGCTTATGATATTTTTATGCGTGATGGTATTAGTGATACGGGAAACCACTGTTGAGTAGGTTCCGTTTTTTGTAAACCCCATTTATATTTTTTGTTCTTCAACACTTTTTAAGGCCACCACGGAGAACATATGTTCACTGCTAGCGGCGCTGATATGCGGCGCTGTCGTAAATAGGATATTGAACATCGTATCGGAAATTAATGTAATCTAAGGGAAGCTAAATCTTTTACTTAATAGAATACGACGTGACAGTGTTTTAGTTAACATATTTTGTTAATGAATAGTTGACTTCCAAGGACACGATGAATGGTGAGCAGCTTCACCGAAAAAAATACATTCATTTTTAGGGAAAAAATGATGGAAAACTCCGTCATTTTTGAGGGTGCACGTATACTAATTAAATAATGAACACCAATAATAAAGCAATATTAAATTGATCATTATATAATGAATGTAAATTATACATATGAAATATCCTGGGTGGAGGCCAGCTTGCATATAATAACCTGCACATTTCTGAAAGTTAACTTAGACTCGCACAGTGGTGCAAAAAGAAACGATCGGCGTAAACTAATTTCGTTTTGGGAAATCTTAAAATAGCCAACCTAGGTCAGTCATTGATAAACTGTGAACTTAAAATAGCCGACCTAAGTCAGTCATTGACCAACTGTGAACTTAAAATAGCCAACCAAGGTCAGTCATTGACCAACTGTGAACTTAAAATAGCCTACCAAGGTCAGTTATTGACCAACTGTGAACAAATTAAGGACTCTAATTTTGGCGATAATGGTTTTCTATATTACCCCCAATTTTGCCGTATTGAACTGTTATCTCTTCGGATATTCAAAGTACATGCACGCAAAGCAATCATTACTATCTCGGGAAAATGATCATCATGGAATTGACACGGGCCCCACGGCGTAGCGTCCTCACTAACTGTCCACAGTTTACATGTGCGTATTTATAAGAAGATTTTACTCTCAGGATTATTGTTTGCAGGTGACAACTACACAGACAACTTTGTTGTAAAAAACACAGCTTCAGTGGAAGTGGAGCAGGAGATATTCAATGTAATTTTCCGTACGTTTGAACGCAGTAACAAGGCAGTCGGGCATGTGCAGCAGATCGTGGCTTGGTTGATGAAGAGGGAAGTTTGATAAGGTCTCTCTACGCGCCAACGTGCATAACTCTAACGCAACCCAATGTCGTGAAGGCCCGCAGCTGCTCATTGAAAAACAGTAATGAGAGGCTCAGTAAATTTGAAATGAGTATCGAAATTTCGTAATGGTCTGAGGAGTTTAGCTTACCGGTCGACAGGGACGTGTTTCGTTTTGCAATTGAAATTCTTAAGAAATTTTTTTATAGAAAGTATCGCCAATGGCTCTATAAATTTGAGCGCTCAACAACTTAAATCAGCGGTAGAATAATCCCCTAACATATGCAGCAACTATACCCGGATGTGACGTAGCTTCATTGTTAATAATAAGACATGTGTCGTAGGTTTCATGCGTTGATTTGGATACGACTTTAACATAAACAGCGTTTCCTTTTGATATCTTAGCAAAAGAAATTAACGAATAAAATTACGGCATAATAATAGTGTGCAAAGAAAGAAATACAGAGACCCAAAGATATTGCACGCCACATTCGAAAATTTCATTTAAATAACCGCAGTGGTTCTATGGGGTTTGCAGGAAATAGCCGTTGACTCCTCATAAATTCACTTACCGTCTTTTGAAAAAAATGATATCCTACAAACAATTTCACACATCGGAACAAAGGGAAAGGCTTATTGAAATTCCTGAAGCTGGGTTTATATTGAGAGACCAGACCACCTGCCGCTAATGAGACCGGGCTCAGGTGGAAAACTTTCTGCCGCGTCCGGACCAAAAATTCCTCCGTTCTCTGGTGTCCAATGAAGCCGACCGAGGCCCCAGCTGGACTTTTCCGCTCCCTGCTGTGCTAATCATAGTCATCGCCCTATTTAGAACAGACTCGAATGAAATTCTTAGTGAAATTCGTAGCAGAGTCTGAAAATCTTCAATGTCTTATTTAAAATCGACTTATAATTTATTTGCGTGAACTGTTGACTCAACTCCGGGTAGAATTTGTCTGTATCCTTCAACAATGTTATTTCATTCGTGAAATCCTTCACATATTAAACAAAAAACCGCATTCTACATGTCCACATATACATAAGTCTGTATTTCTGCCAAGGAAGTATTATCCAATGCAAGTCAAATGAACGAAAAACGTAAGCGAACAAATGAATCACGTCTGATGACAAGCGCGAATGTTGACTGAGTTGATAATTAACGCACAATATATTTTCCTAATTAAGAACACTTTTACAAGGTTGAATTACGTGCGGGACTGCCGTCCATGACTTCCGCATTTGACTTCTTTGTATGACTTTCATATCTAACTAAAAAGCTCGACTGTCATGTGAGTTACAGTAAGAGAATTCGAAGTGATCTTCACACAACCCTCTGCCCACAATGGTCATCACGATGCGGCGTAATTTGTTATTATTTATTTTAATTTAGGGATGACATGGAAAGATAAAGTGAAATCACATCAGCAATTGCATGAAAATTTGGATGCCGTAAACTTCGAACCTCATAGGTAATAAACCTTGCATTGTACAGATGTTCTAACAAAAATAACTTCGTCAACTAATAAGAAATTAATAAATTCTTTCTATGAAAAATGCAGCAATTGGTGTATTTTAGCATTTAAATAACTAATGAATTTTTTCTCTGATAATGTTCATGTCTGTTAGGTGCACAAAATAAATGCATCCTTAAAGTTTTTTTAGTTATTTTTTGCCCAAGTGTTGCCACTTCACGAGTATCAAGAACCTAAGCAAATACATTCTGAAGCTTGGCCGATATCAATAGCTTCGTCGAGTGAATGCAGCTCACCAGCTCGTCAGGAGCCCCGCAGGATCGAGTAGATTATCTGTAATTGTGTCTGCCAATTCTGTTCCACTCGCGTACGGGCGAATATTTCCTCTCTCATGAGAGAGGAAACTCTGGGAACTTATCAAATCCTGCATGGCGCAAAATTGAATGAGACTCAACCGACGAGCATTTGTAGCTAAATAGATATCATAAAACGCGCTGAATATTTCTTTGGTAACGAGGGTAAATCAATTACTCTACAGAACTGAATTATTCAGCGTTCTTCAACCTTCATTCCCTTTCCCTATCGATCAAATGGCAAGGCCTATGAGTCTTAAAGTTTTTTATACATTCAAAAAAATTATTTTGCGTGAAAAAAAGCAATCATTCCTCCATGTTGACTCGAAAACTGCAAGAGCCATTCTTGACTTATTGTACAATGAAATGTTCTCTGTTGTGTTTCCATGCATCAGTTCTGTACTCATTTCAGAGCGAGTCTTTTCTGCAATATCCAACGTCATTCTCTATCCAGGGGATATTAATATACCTCACAGAAAACATTATTTCAAATCGGCATTTGTAGAAAAGCTTCTGTACTCCCGAGTATCAATCATTGTGACTTGTGAAAAGTCATAAATTTGTCTTCTTAATTACTTAATTTCCAATGCTTATCTAGACACCCAATATCAATATGCTTATGACAGAAAAAGCATATTGAAAAACTAGCATGAGGGTGGACAAGAACAGCCTTTAAATTTAGCTTCAGAATGAGCAACAATATTTAGAAATCGAGGGCTTACATTCCAATTATAAATTTCATATCCTGACGTCGTGTTAGAAAATTATTTTTAAAATTTTAGCATTGTTGTTGTAGTCGTCAGGTTTGGGAATCCTACCCAAGGCCTTGGTTCGAAGGATCATGCAAGAGTACGGTTCTTAGAAATTGTCTTACTCAAGTAGTTCACGAAACTGAAGAGCATTGACGTTTTTATTCGATTGTACTTGCAAGTGGAATGCGACTTGCTAAAATATGCTAAGAAAAATTTTGAGCCAAAATAATTTTTGAGAATGCAATTTTTTGAGAACTACGCGTGAACCAAAACAGGTTCAATTACAGCTGATCTTTAATTTACTTTAGAAATTACAGCTGATCAAAGTTTGAGGTCACACCTCCTAAAAACCCAAAGCCCCTAAAGCAGAAATAAAAGTTCCGAAAGTAAACTCAGTTATTAGGAGCTCGACCGTTTTGTTGATTACTTTATAAATTCTTTACCCCATGCTCAATGCTGGTGTTTCAATGAGGTGAGTGAGAAGATTGATCCAAATGGTAAAGAAGGCCACGCGAAAAGTATTTAATGTCTAGAACTGTTGTTCATTTATATAAACTTCCTCCGCCATCCATTGATAACGATTGATTTCTATCAGGAATGGAAGCTTGATAGCTCGAAAGAATGATGCTCTTCTCCTGAAAATAGTTTCTCGTTCTCTCTGCGCGTCATAGTGCAGTGTAGCGTTGTCCTGTTGAAAAATACTGTCGTTGCCACACAGACGAAACCCTCCAGTCCTGAAGGGTGATTCCTGAAACATCTGCACATACAGCGAGTGGCCTTTTGACACTCCTGTATCTCCTGAAGTTATATTGTTCCACTGAAGGAAACATCATCCCAGACCATGACGGCATCCTCTCCACCAAGGTGCGTTGCAAACATTTTTGTTGCGATCTGTTTAACGCACCACTAACGTTGGAAACCATCGGGATCACCAAAGTTAAATTTCATCTACTCAGAGGAAAATTTTTTTTCTTTTTCCACCCTTCAATATCCCGTGCTTGGTGGTCTACTGCTAAGTTCAAACAGTCAGCTCTTCGTTCTTCAAGGAGACGATGCTTTGAAGACTTTTTTTGCTTTCGAAGCCCTTCAGTCCTAAATGTTGTCCGATGGTTGTGGGGCTGCAGTCGGCCTTGACGGATAGCCGGTTGGATCCTCCGGTTGAGCTCTGGTCAAAGTTTAATAAGTCTTCCACTTGGCCTTTTTGCCCCATACCCCTCAGAATCACTTAAGACATTTGAAATGAACGTCTTACTGACTCCCCCATCAGCTCCAATGGTAGTGCGCTACAGGAGACCCAGTTGATGCAGTTCAGCAGCCTGACCTCGTTCAAACAGGGAAAGTATTTTGACCTTGCCATCAGAACGTATGCCAGTGTGACTACCTGACAGGAAACAACAATGAACTCATATCTTTGCGTAGATTTTGCCTTGTAAATAGATGAGGTTTTAAGCTTCCCATCAGCTGAGCCACAGTCTGTTTCCGTTTGAGCTTTGTTTTCAATGAATTGCTTACTCAGAAAATATTTTGTCTAGCTCTCATTTCTCCTTGTTACTGTTGAGGCTCTATTTGAAGCCTTGATTTGTAAGATCCTACCATGCAGAATATGATATTTTTGACCATTTTCCAAGTGGTTTCAAACTTTTGATCGGGACTATACAAGAAGGATCCTTCTCGTACTTACGTAACCAAAACTGTCTACGGATGAGTAAAAAACTCAGCAGCAAACTAGCAATGCACACCGTCGAGGAAAGTACCATATTCTCGAACTCATATTTCTCGCGCTTCAAAATACACACCGGAAATGTGATAGAAATCTCCACTCGACCGTGAGACGCAACACCTGCAGAACGATGCGACCTCGTCCAAATTAATGAACGGATCCCCCCCCCCACCATTCGTCGCTTCCGCCGCCTGCTGCTCCGCGGAACGAGATCGCTCCGCCGTATTCCGGGCACGGAATTTCAGTTATTACGCCCTGGCCTTTGGGGGAATCAGAGACGATGGAACGGATTTGCGGGTGAATCTCGAGGAGATAACTTTGATTGAATTTCCAGAGTTCGTGAATGAGATGTGAGAGAAAAAAAACGTGGGAAGTTCCACCTGCAAGGGTAGATGTTGTGTTTGGAAGTCGTTCTTGAAACAATAACAAAAATATTCTAGCATTATTCGTCTAATACTCTACCCATTTATTTATGAAGAATATTATTTCTCCTAAAAATGAAACCCGTTGATTTTGTATCGGCTTTTTTAAAATTTGCATTCCACGATGAACGATAAAACAAAACTGTCTCGAAAACTACGTATTTTTGTAAGGTATCGATATTTCCCACGTCCTGCTCACTCTGACGTGGCCCTCAAACCTACATACTGGCGGGACTGCGGGGTGTCAGAATAAAATCCAGAGGTCAGAAAGTCCCCTATTGCGGTAAAATTAAGGAATTGTTACTGGGATTACAGAGCGCACGAAATTGCACAGGTAATGTTGAAACTATATTTTTACCCTGAAAATAATTGTAATACAACTTCCTTCATCTGAATTAGGCAATTTTCGATGTAGCAAAGCCCTCAGAAAATCCAGCAGCATTTCGTTCACCATCTTACAGCTTAGCCCCACTGGAGCCAACACGGACCACCAGCCCTGAACAGAGACCCCTTCACTCCATTTCTGGGCTCCCATTAACACGACCGCCCTCAAATACTCTGCTCTTTGCGAATACTATTTTCCTTCCATTAGTTTGCTCATGTGTTGTGGTAAGTTCTCCTCCAATCAAAAGTGAGATTCATTGAACGAATTTAATTACAATTTATAGTGTTATAAACAATGATTGACTTTATTGATTTAAGGCAAAACAAACGTTGGAGGGCTATAGAAGTCGTGTCTCGTTTGGGACCAATGCTAGCCCCAAATGTACAGGACGGCTGGAGCACTCAACCACAAAATTGCATGAATGAGTGATGAGGTTAATGAGATACAATCGTCTTCCACTTTTATTAAATAAGACTGTAAATACAAGTACATTTTTCAAGAATTTAAGCCCTGAAATAATAATTTCCATTGAAATAAATGAAAAAATTGAAAGCTTCACTTTGAAATTGACAACAAAGACAACATTTCGGGTCACTACACTCGTCACTCCTTCAGTTTCTTGAAGAGCAAATTTCACGATATCGTCTTCAATATCAGTCCATTCATCAGTATCTTCTATTTGTGGTTCATGCACTATGGTGAAATCTCAGCCATCCTCAGGAATATCATAATCGTCATCATTATCACCGTGAGCGCGGCTGGTAGTGCTGTCATCGGTGGGCTTGCAGTCATTGTCACTGCCTGACTTATCCTGTACTTCAGTGGCTGAATCACAGAATAAATAATCATCTAAATCACCGAGAACTTCTGGAATTCCATCAACAGTCCGGCCCCTTTTTGAAGACATAATTTTTTGGGATTTAAACGCCGTACGTTATGGAGTAGATAAAAGATCGGATGGGGTGGAATGAAAATGCGTACCCTCACTAAGAGGCAGCGTGAAAACAAATGGCACAGCATTGATGGTGACGCCATATAGGTCACAAAACAACTGGGAAAAAACTGCTATAGATACCATAAATCATCCCCAAAATAAATACTCCACTTTACAACGCTTTAACTCCTAATTTGGTCTATAAAAAATGTAATGGATTAAGAACACAGATCAGGTCTTGAGTCTCTTGGACATGCACAAATATCGACGGCTATAGACGTCTTTGTTCTTCATGCCAACTCTCTAATTATTGGTTTGCGCGAAGGTGCTAATCTACAAGGCTGGTATCTACCTCTGCATTACAAGACTTGTGTCTACCTCTGCACACACAAGGCTGATATCTACGTTTGCACAAGGAATGTAAGCATCTACCTCTGCGCCCACAAGGCTGGTATCTATGTTGGCAAATGGAATGTAAGAACCCACCTCTGCATGTACGAGGCCAGAATTTCTCCAATCGGCGGAGGAGAGAGAACCCTCAAAGCGCTCCCCGCTAGGGCTGACTCAGCACTTCAGAAGCAATTCACAAATTGAACTTGCTTCATTTTCACAGGCGACAACGACAAATTGATGGCTTCCTGGTCGAATTCCAAACGGTTATGAGGCCAGCCCCCACCCATGTAAAAAGGTGTAGAGAGAGAACGGTATTTTCTTCTCAGGACAATCAATGTTCCCCTGATCAGCCGGCTGTTCCAGTCGTCGCCTTCACTGCTTCCTTGGGAACACATTTTTCTCCGTGTGAATTGTTCTTTGCAACTACATCAACTGAATTCGAGACGCGTCAATAAATGTGCAGAGACACACTGCCATTGGTAGCATTCTTCTGAAATAAGGCGTGTAGAAATAGACGTTCATACAAAACTCTGCTCCATTACAAGGCTCTAAAATAATGAATAGTTAAATTTAAGTACACATTCAGGAGTTCAACGGCGAAGATGAATGACTTACACAACGTACGGATCCGAACCCGCATACGTACATGTACTCTGACCTGCGTTGTGGGTGTTACGCGTCCAAGCTTCACCCATTCTTGCCCACGTACTTTAAATTCTGGCAGTAGAATATGTGAAAAAAATCCTAATCGAAAGCGTTGGTTTTGACTTCAGAAGTCGTGGGAATAAGGAGCATAAGTTTCATTAAGACCCAGATATGAAAAGTGCTAAGCTTCAGAATAGTTACTCCGAAACGACAGAAAGAGGCCCAAAAAGTGTAAGGCCATGAAACTGACACATTGGAAACGGCTTGTGATGACACTTTAGAAACGGCGTGTCATGACACTTTAGAAACGGCGTGTCATGACACATTAGAAACGGCGTGTCATGACGCCTTAGAAACGGCGTGTCATGACGCCTTAGAAACGGCTTGTCATGACACTTTAGAAATACCTTGACAAGGGAATGTAAGCCCCGGGAAATGATTGTCTCCAGAAATCGTAAGTTGATGATGTGATGGGTCCAGAAACGAGTCCACTAGACAAAAGTCCTCTACACAGCAGCAGGCCGGGCGCTGGGCAGCAGCCCCAGCACGGGCTATCAGGCCTACAAGCTCCGCATTACTTCCCTTGAGAGGAGACTCAGACTCCGCTAAGAGGATTTACTCGCGCTCCTGATTGCGACTTCGGCGAGGAAAAATCCGACACTGGCAGACGGAAGCTTACCTGAAAGCATTTCGTATCTATTTCTTTCCCTCGGGGAATTTCTTCTGCTCTAAAAGTTCTTCCATGGGCGCTCAATTATATACCGCTAATTAACAAAGTTCATTTTTCTATATTTTTCTTCTCGAACGCCTTGCGCGCTCATTTTTATATTAGAAAAACAAAATATTTTCTTTTCTATAAAACACCGCTTTAAACGATAGTTTTTATTTGTTCATTAGAATTTTAAATTTCTTGCTGTAAATTCGTTTTCCACATTGAATTCAGTATCTATTTGGCTCTCTCTGTGAGGGCAGACAGTTTTACGGCAGACCAAGATGCGTAGGAACCAACGCTTTTCAGCGTGAAGGCCTTTCACCGGAAATTTATAGCGAATGAAGTAAAACGTGATAACGAGATCAGTGAAAATTCCTTATCGATAACCTCTCACTATAATCCCTAACTATAACCTTTATTTCAAACTTTAGCTACAAGTGGGCTAAGTGACTGGAAAATGCGCTACACTTTGGAGTGGAGCAAAGAACGGCTAAGAGTTCTGCAAGAGCGGTCAGCCTTGTATAAAAACATTGCAGCTCAGGGCAAACTTCTTTAAAAACTAGCAAATTCGATTGTGGAATTGACGATTTCCGCACATTCCTCGTTCTCTCCAAACTTACACAACTACATAACGCCAATCATGCGCTTGATAATTAATGAACTTACGAGACAACTACGACTTTCAATGATACTTCTCGGTGAACTCAAAAGAATGAAGCACCACTCAATTATTGTTCTGCACGAGTTCAGAGAATACAAGCACAAG
>VOMN01051992.1:0-17687 GCA_014899125.1 Orchestia grillus | reverse complement strand
GATTATGCCGAAAGAAAATCGGTGCTTCACTAAGTAAATTCGGCGGAACATTCATTCAGAATGTTCTCTTAGATTCAGAAAAGCGTTCTCTTAGATATTGGTGAGCATTCCTGTCGAAATGGGCAGGAGTTCAGTCGTGCTGGAATCACGTTCGACTGCGAATACTTAGAGAAGTACCCCTCAGCAGTTCAGGCAATACGTTCCTCAAAAACATGACAAACTGGTCTATTTAGTGGAGACGACATCAGATATGGCTCAATAAAATAGACAATTCAAGTCCACATTTTAAGATTCAATTGATGTTGGTAGTTGAGCTGGTGCAATTCATGAGGATAATCCTCTAGCCAGTTCTGCAACTTATGTATGTTAAAAATTATTTTGCGAGTTATCGTCCTGTTCTTGCCTCAGGCACTGACGTGCAAACTGTATACGAGGGGTGCAGTCGGTCGGGAGCAGATCCTGAACTTTCTGAAATGGCAAGGATGTAGATTGTTCTTAATGAGAATGTGCCATGCGTTGAGTGGTTTGGTATTCTTAAGTCACGTGCTACAGCTCGAGTGCTTGCACGAGTATTGCAGCACGTCGTCCCGGAAGTATTGCAGCACGTCGTCCTGAACTGCAGCACGTAATTTCCCGGGCCAATCAAAACCTCCCCTTTTCAAGTTGAAGCTCTCCTGTTCACGTAGAAGCTCTCCTATTCCCGTAGAAAACGATATGTTTGTAAGCCTATGATATCTAGGCATGTATGAATTGGGAAGACGCTCCTGATACAACCTATAGCAGCACCTCTCGCATTGCCGTTGGCCCCACCGTAAGCCATATGCATATCCGCCATTCCCTTATAAATGCGCCATGGTATCAACACTACACTGCGTGCCAAATAATTATCAGAATTAGTTTTATTATTATTTTAAAAACCGTTCATTTAATTAAAAAGAAAATTTCACACGAGGTCGACGGTAATAGCATACGAAATCAGTTATATTTTCGGACTGATTTGCACGATGGAAAAAAACTGGCAAAATTGTTATTTTCACGGTGAATCAAGTATGCCAAATTAATAGAGAGGTGTAAGAAATTTTTAAGATAGGCCAGAAAATCAATTTAAGTTACACTGAAAAGAAACTTATTACCTCAGAACTCTCTAAAGGTGAAACTTACTTAGAGATTTCTAAAATTATACTAAGATGTCACCAAACGGTGAAGAAGTTCATCACCGACCCTAAAAAGTGTGCCAAAGGGTAGATAAAGGCGCGTCTAAGGTTATTTGACGGCGCTCTATGTTGAGAACAAAACGAAAGACTACGAAGAACCCTGGTCTTTCCAGTCAAGAACATTTTAATCGCATTGGCGAATTCAACATACTTAAAAACTGCTCGGTTTCGGTATCTGAGGAATATAGCAGGTCCCGTGCAACCAGTTGCAAAGCCTCCGTTGACGAGAAATCATATTCAAAATAAATTGAAATGGCCGGGAGAAAATCTGAAACTTGACATTTAAAAAGTTTTGTTCATAGATGAAACTCGTGCAACATTCGATGGCCCAGATAGATGGTGCAAAGGTTGGGCAATGACCGGACAGAATCATCAGCGTTTGGGATGCCAACAATGGTGTTGGAAGCATGATGACCTGGACTGGACTGATTAGTCGGCCCATAAAGAGTACCAAATGGTGTCAAAATGCTTATATAGCCTTTCTGAACGTGCATCTAGAACCGTGGTTGAAAAAGGAAAGAGCTACCTTTGGAAGGACCATTGTGGTTATGTAAGATAATGCTCCCTCACATGCGGCACATAAGACCACCTAGTATTTTCAACAATTAGGCTTCAATTGACTTCGAAAAATGATGTTGCCATCAAAATGTCCGAATTCAAACCCGATGAAGAACCTGTGGAGTATCATGAAGCAAAGACTTTATGCCAAAAAACACTAATTCAAAAGCAAGGATGAGTTGTAGGAAGTGCTTCTTGAAATATCTCGTGGCATTACAGCAGATGATAAATAAAAGTTAACAAATTCAATGTATCATCCACTCAACAAAGTAATTTCCAAACAGGGAAGCCCATTTCTGGTTAATTTGTTTCAAACTGTTCAAGTGTTCCCACTTTTTACTATCTATTTAATCAACTAATTAATTATTTTCTTAAGTGCATAAACATAATTGTGTAACATTAATTCACGTTTTGTTTGCTTAATTTTGGGAGTTTTATTAAACCTCTTTAATAATTTGACTCATTCGATTCACCCTAAAAATAACAAAAATATTTGTCAGTTTGTTTCCATCTTGGAGAACAGTACGAAAATTTCACTGATTACGTATGTTATTAGAGCTGACGTAATGTGACAATTTTATTTGAATTGAACGTATTGTTTCCAAAATATTGAAAAACCTCGATAGCTATTGGCACGCACCGTATGTCTCAGAGCGAACTGATTCGTGAACACTAAGCAATTGAGTTTTGCGAGACTTAAGGGTACCGTTTAATTTGAAATTTACATTTTAAAGACACGAAAAAGTGGCGAACTGGGCATCAAGGTTAAATTTTAAACCTCAGTGTTTGAAAACTAATGATTTTTGAAATATTTCGTATTCGTGGAAAAGTATTTATTTTGCATGTCCCTGCCACCTGTCAAAGTTTGTACCTCTCATTTTCATCACTCTGTATGTTGAATCTATTTCCGTAGCCCACGAGTACTCTTCATACATTTTCTCTGTATTCTGTGTCGTCACTTTACAAAGTTGCCATCAAAACATTGGCTGAAATCGGATGATTTTCTCTTCAATCAGACAAACTGACTATGTAGTAATCTTTTAGATGTACTCTCGCAGAAGTTCATCCCGAGTAAACGATGGTGACGCTCTGGTAGCACACATTTATACAATTCTTCATCTATAGACTTTTCATTATGCATAACTTAAATTATTAGTTCATTTTTATAGAGTAGAGGAGTCCACTGAGCGAAGACCTTTAGCACAGCAGGACAAACAGGAATCCTTTCTACTGCAAACTTCCATGAAACTGCCATGATCCGTCTGACACTAGACTGTGTCTCTGATTCTAACTAGAATTTCAAACTTGAATTAAACTTTTGACAGATATAGATAGTTCCGAGAGCGAACGTCAAACACTGAAGAATAATTATTCTCTTTCAGGATTTTTTGACTTGAATTTAACTCTGAGGAAAAGAATCTAAAGCACAACTCTCATTCAAGTTCTGAAACTTTCTACGGACAAAAGAGTTCCCAGAGCGATCATCAGACGATGAAGAAATATTCTCTTATCTTTTGCATTTTAGCTGAGCGGGACAGCAATTTCGAATCTATTCATAAAGTTATTTACTTGGCTTTCTCGAGCTTCCTCCTCGAGGCTGAGGACAACGTCTCGCAATTGCGCGAATGTTGCTCACAATTGAAGCCAAAAGAGCACTTGAGACTTCACCAGGAGCTCCAGATTTTGAGATCACTTGTTTCGAGCACAAAAGAAATGTTCCGACGGATTTAAACTCGCCCCTCATGCTGCAGGTTTTTTGACGGTGTTTTCTTGAAGAGTCTAGGACATTTAGAAATTTGACCTTAGGGTAGGGATAATTATGTTGTGCAGAATTAACTTAACGTTAGGGAATAACGTACAGCGATCTCGAGACGAATATTCCTCTGAATTGAAAGAGTAACCTGATTATTTGCAGCATTTGCCTCTAGCTGCATAAGTATGCGCAGCGTGAGTTATATGATAGATGAAGAAGGTCTAGTGGAAACGAGTGTAATCATTTAAAATAGAAACGTATGCATACTTCTTTTGATGCTGGCGCTGTAAAGACCTCAAGCTTCTACTGAGCAGAGAGGAGAGAAGTCCTCGGCTTTAATTAGAACTGCCACTTAGAAGGATGGTTAATTTTCAATAACAGCCGCAGTCAAACCCGATTAGCAGCTTAATTGAAAACGATCTCGCATAAACGCGTTCTCTCGATTAATGGCTCGGCACCAAATAGTTAAAACTGACGAGCAGCTGCTGCCAATGCTCCGGTCGAGAGTTGAGCTCCGGGAAAATGAATCTTTCTGAATAATGTCTCAAGAAATGGGAGCCTTTTTGGAAAACTTGGATGGAGTCTGGGCTCTCTCAGCAACTCCGACTGCGCATGCGTGAAGTTTCGTCCTAGAGTTGATGACTTCTAGGGCTGAAGACTTGAAGTTTTAGATGAAATACCTGATTATGGCTATTGAGGCCAAATCTTTAATAGTCTCGAACTGAATCCTGCAGAAACTAAAAGTTGATAGCGAGGGTGAAAAGGTTCAGAGCTCAGATCGCTTGTCGATGTGGAGAGGGTCAGAATCTCTGAAAACAAAGCTGATGGGGCGGAAATACAAGTGAAACTTATCAGTGTTGAACTTCTATTGCAGAATTACGGTATAGATGTTTTTTTAAGTTTTATCTGAGTATTCCCTCATCTTTTTCGATTCAGATAATGAAGATGGTTAGCAATATTTTCCGCACAAACGCACTTCCCAAAATGAAGCAAAAGTTTGAAATCGGGTTGCTTGTTGGGAATCGAACCCTAGATATAAAAAGAAACACAATTGAGGCAGCAAAAAAATATTTAATAGACATTCAGACCAGTTTGGTTTAGTAAAATCATCAGTGAATGTCATCTGTATAAAAGTGTAAAAGAAAAAACACAAAAAATTACATTGGAATCTTCTATGATTATTCTACGTTTTTAAACTAAGATAATAGAAGAGCAAGAAATGAAATTAAAAACTGAGTTCTAAGCATTAAAAATAAGGACACACATTTTATGCTGGTGCGTCACGTTAGATACAGTGGGGTTGAAGTAAGGTCCGAATTTTAAGATCTACTGAGTTATTGGCTGAATCTATGATCGAGAAATGATCAAATTTAAGCAGGTGACTCAAATTTTCACAATTGGCATAGCATTTAAATTAGGTGGTTTTTGTAACGAAGGTGTAATGAGGTGGTTTTTATTGCCTCAATAGTGTTCCTTTTGACAACGAAGCAAATGTTCTGCAGTCCCTCCACACATGCATGTGCTGCCACTGTAGAAATGAATTACATTACTTTACGTCAGCTGGATTGTTTTCATTAGCTCGTACTTAAATTGCAATCTGCTAGACGAACAGTTTAACAATATGGTAGAGCTGACGTATATACATACATAATCAACGAAGATGCGTGTGTACATCTGTGGTAAGACTAAGTGATACCTAATAAACATTTAAAATACAACTTGGGCTCAATACAGCACAATACCACTTGAGCTCAACACAACACAATACCACCTGAGCTTAACACAGCACAATGCCACCTGAGCTTAACACAGCACAATACCACTTGAACTCAACACAGCACAATACCACCTGAGTTCAACACAGCAGAATACCACCTGAGCTCAACACAGCACAATACCACCTGAGCTGAACTCAGAACAATACCNCACCTGAGCTCAACCCAGCACAATACCACCTGAGCTCAACACTTGAGTTAACGTACAAAAATGAACATAGACGCGCATGTGTGCCAAGTGGCAGCGTACTCGTTAATTCTTATTCCTCTGGGTTTGGTGTGTACTAGGTTTGGTGTATATTGGGTTAGGTGTGTGGTTTGGTGCTTATTGGGTTTGGTGTGCGGGTTGGTGTGTGGTTTGGTGAGTATTTCGAAACGGAAAGTACGAGTCTGCAGGTGGGCGCCGCTGCTCGTGCGGGCCTACATGCAGATCATGTGAGTGCGAGTTTATGGAGACCAAGTACGAGTAGTCAAGAGATCGAGTAGACAAGAGATCGAGTAGTCATGAGATCGGGTAGTTATGAGATCGGGTAGTCATGAGATCGGGTAGTTATGAGATCGGGTAGTCAAGCGATCCATCATCCAAGAGATCGAGCAGTCAAAAGATCAACCAATAAGTCGAGTAGTCAAGAGAACAATCGGTCAAAAGATCGAATAGTCACGAGACTGAGTTGTTAAGAGATTGTTCAGTCAAGAGAACGTGGTCAAGAGATCAAGTAGTCAAGAGATCAAGCGTCTAGATTTTGGGTAGTTGAATGACCGAATAGTCAAGAGATTGAGTTGTTAAGAGATTGCGTAGTCAAGAGAACGTAGTCAGGAGATTAAATAGCAAGGAGATCGAGTAGACAAAAGATCAAGTAGTCTAAAGCTTGAGTCGTTGAGAAATCGAGTAGTCAAGAAGTCGAGTAGTGAAGAGATCAAATGGTCAAGAGATCGAGCTGTGAAGACATCGAGTAGTTATTAGATGAAAGAGGCAATAGATCGCTGAGTTAAGAGATCGGGCAATCGATCGGTCGCTGAGTCAAAAGATCGAGCACTTGATAGATCGCTGAATCAAAAGGTCGAGTAATTGGTAGATCGAAAAGTCAAAAGGTGGATGAGTCAGGAGATCGAGTAGTTAAGAGAACGAAGAGTCAAGAGATCAATTGCGATCAAATCAAGATGTACGTCAGGTTGAGATCAAAATATTTAAAACAGAAAATAAACTTCAAACAATGGGGGTTTGGTCTGTCGAAAAATTGCCCAGGTGTCTCGTAGATCAATGATAACTGTCTTGAAGTCGAGATGACCGAAGACTCCGCAACTTCGCATCGTGGAAGAGATTAACTGTGCAGATGTAACTCGGACACAGTTGGGCTTGTCATTGCGTCCTGAACAGTCTGGTGTGCAACGCACCTTGTGCTGCATCATACGATCTTTCTTTCAGAAATGAAACGTTTTGGAATCTTAATTTGAAATAAATAAATAACTTTGTAAATACTACAAGGCTTTGTAGCGCAATTGGTAGCGTGGTTGCCTCCTAGTCAGCTTGTGCCAGTTCGATGGTATAGTGCTTCTGTTGAGAGAGGAACATTAAACACGATATGGTTTCCAAAAACAGCAGCGTACCAGTAGGGTTGAGCTACTTCAAAGGAATTCAAGGTTGTCCTGATTAACTTCACAGGTCCTGATTAGCTTCACGGGTCCTGATTAGCTTCACGGGTCCTGATTAGCTTCACAGGTCTTGATTAGCTCCATTGGCCTTCATTAGCTTCACAGGTCTTGATTAGCTTTATACGATCCTGATTAGCGTCACAGGTTTTGATTAGCTTAATGGGCCTTAACTAGCCTTATAGGTCATGATTAGCTTCACAGGTCTTGATTAGCGTCACAGGTCATGATAGGCTTCAAAGGTCATAATTAACTCCGTAAGTCATGATCAACTCAAGTCCTGCACGAACTCTGCAAACTCTCTAATCTTCGTTACATATACAAGGACGTCATATTTCTCGTGCGATAAAAACGAATCTAATTTCAAAATCTTGAATCAAAAGAAACACATAAAAAAAGGTCGACTAAAAAAGGAGAAGGGCTCGACGGCGTTTGAGATGATATACACGTACACGGTCTGTGCTTTAAAGAAGCAGCTATTTTTTTCAATCCCAAGATTGATAAATGGACGAATAGTCGAGGCCGTCAGTAAGAAAGTACCCATTAGCATGTAAATAACATCAGCAACCTTCAAGAACCGTAATGCCTGTTGACAGAAAAAGTGGGCATAGCGCTGTGAGCGACACCAGTCACGTCCGTAATTTATTTTGTTTTTTGCGATAAGTTGGAAAGGGACGAAACTTTGCAAACTTATTTGAATGTTCAATGCGTGTGTACGTCTCCTTCATGTGCATGCACATACTTCAACGGCATGCTTAGCGTCGTATAAGAACTTCGCTCAATTTGAAGTTGAATTTAAAGGAAGAACATTGTCATTCTAATGAGCAGAAAATCATGCGACTGAGACTTGTTTTCAGTTACAAGGCTGAGAATCGAAGTTCAACACCTCACGATAGACTCTAAAATACAAACGCACCTCTGTGATGCTTGCATCTCGCTATTAGCAGCGAGGCAAACTTTATAGGCGAGTTATTTATTGTTTCCAGTTTCATTCCGTTTTTTAAAACTCTCACTTGAAAGTAACGTGAAAAAGGGCTTACAGAATTCGGAAATGAAAATTGCTTCAGTAGATGGGATATGGCTGTTCTCACGCGCTTGATGCGGTAACCAATAATATAAAATTAACGTATATGTTAAAAATTGGGCTCACTTGAATTTTTGAGGATGCATTGAAAGCATTTTTGCATTGAAACCCGGACCCAGGTCACATTCTTGTGCTGCATTTTACTGTTCTCGGGTATAGTATTCCCTTCCCAAAGGAAGCTTTGCACCCGGAATTGAACCCAGGAGGTCCTGGATGAGGGACAGCATGTCAGCTCTAAGCCACGTTTTTCTCTGAATACAATCACTGAAAAATTTCTAAGCTAATTCGGAAATCACCTTTCAACGCTCTTCTCAATCACCTTTCAACATAAAAGATGTTCACCTTTCAACGCTCTAACATCTTTTGATGCGTGGGACTGATTTTCTTAGTCATCAAAAACGCTCACCATTCATGTGTGACACTAGATCGATCAGCCACCGAAATGACACACGCATGACATGAAACTGATCTTCGTACTATTTCCATGGTTGAACTCCTCACTCATTCGTCACTGGTGTTTTCGATGGCAAAGAGGATCATTTCCACGCAGCACAAGGATTAAGCGGCTGAATACTTCTCCAGATAATGAGAACCATCTCCAAGTTTTACGAGTTTCTTCTTTCTTCAGAAGAACGTCAATGATATATATCACCGCTTCCGAGCTCGGACGAGAACACTGCGGGCTCAGAAAATTTACTGCTAAAAATGGATATGAAATGAAATTAACGTAAAATTTAGGAGCGGGATTCCAAAATTTGCTGTTTAGTTTGGAACAAATTTCCGTAACTGTCTTGAGGGGAACAAACCGTAACTTAGCAGTTCAATACAGGCAAAATGTTTCATTCATTTCGAAAAGTAATTCAGTGTCAAGCATGCCGCTCGAGAACTCTTCGATGCACAACTGGAGCTAATTGTAATTCTTGTGTACAGCACAAAGGAGCAAATACAGAAATAAGCTACTGCACAACAATATAAGGCTGGGCAAAAGTATGCTCATTTAATTGCAATTGATATTTGAGCTCAAATATTTGGGAGGTGTCCATCCAATTGGGACCTCATACTCAAAATTTTCATATTGAGAGCCATTGACCTTCAAACAACCGGTGCTCTAACTTGACATTGGAGTCGTGCTGCGTGAAGAATCAGTTGCACTCATCCCTCATTTCTCATGGCAAGTTGTAGCAGCAATTGCGCGGTATTTAGCCGTACATTTTGTCCCGTGGGAGTGCAGTTGTACACGTTGCCGGGTTGAAGTTTAGTCGTACACGTTGCCCGGCTGAAGTACAGTTGTATACGTTACCCAGGAGAAATATATACGGTTGCACACGTTCACCATTTGAAGAACAATTGTACAATTACATATTTGTGCCTCAGAGTAGATTTCATAAAATTGGCACGTTCAAGCGGGAGCTTTTCATTCGTTTTAAGTTTAGACTGTAGGCCTGTAAGAAAAATTTACAGTTCAGGAATGGATTTGAGGACTTTAACTCGATGATAATTTCAGAGAACTTATTCGCTGAGCCGCATAACGCCATAAAATTGTTCTTAAAACTACGAAAACAGTCGTACAAATGAAAAAAGATCGAACTCTATTTTAAAACTGGAAAAACTGCCCGGATTTTCAGGATTCATCCTTAAAACATTGGCGAAGCGGACTCGTCAGTTGCTTCCTACAGCAAATTTTTTCTACTTACATGCGTTTCATGCGTTTTTAGGTCATTCAAATCGTTCAAGGCTTTAAAAATTTAACAGCTGATAGAATATTTATTTTGGCGTTTAATGAGACAATCAAATACAAATTAAAATAAAAATGAATTTATACAGGGAGAAAAATCAATGTTTTTATAACGCAAATTTAAAACACGTTAGCGTTTTTTTAAATAAAATTGTAAAATTTTCAGATTTATCTACCAGGAGAATTTCCTAGAGTAGGTTCAAGGGAACTTATAGGTGCAGTGTAAATCATTACGGTTGCAGTCATTGTCTGATAGTTGTCCGTAAACATTGCGAGTATGTGTAAAAATAAACTGATTGATCAAGACCTCGGTAAAGGCACTGAATTTCTCGATGTAAATAGTGTTGATGATAGATAGATATCTCGTCAATTAGCTGTGCTACTGAGTTCAGTTGGTACGATAAATCGTCACTGGAAATCTCATCATTCCATCTGCCCTCTAATTAGTTGCCGTCATCCTAGGAAGATAACGGAACGTACAGCTCGGATATTGGTGAGAAAGGTTGTCAAAGAAACCTGGGTAGGTCGTAATGAGCTTCAGGATGATATAGTAACAAGTGGACTAGATGTAAGCACAGGTACGATTTGTCGTTCACTTTGTCAATATGGTATTTTTCCAAGGTCTACGAGGAAAGCACCGCCTCAAGAGAGGAATTACGTTCTTTTAGCGGTTGAATTTTGCAATTTTGCATGAGCGTCTCGTCAAATCCGGGTCATTTTGGGAAGACATACTTAGATTGGAAGAAGCATCAATTGAACTTCTTGTTCGAAACGCTGAAGCAAAGGTCTAGAGAGAAGTGGTACTGAATATTTACTGAAGAAAAATATTCTGATCGCCCAAGTTGGTGGCGGATCAATTAGAGTTTAGAGTTGTTTTAGCGCTCAGGTATAAGAGCTATTGAAAAAATAGAAGGAAGAACAGATGACGCTTATTAAACAGATATTTCGCCAGGAAATTTGCGTGAAAATTCTCTATCTAAAGCTTTAAAACCAGATTTTTTCAGCAAGGCAACGATCCGAAAAATTGTACACAGCTAACACAAACTCGGATAAGAACATACATTAAAATATGTTTTAAAACGGCAAAGTTGATCTCCAAATATTAAACCGATCGAAAACTTGGAAGAGAACTGAAATTCAGAATTCAAAACAGGCAATCTCGAAGTATCTCTGACCCAAAGAACATTTGTAGCAAGGAATAGAAAAATTCTAGCCATGAAACATGCATCAAGTTTTAGGGAACTACTCAGACTGCATTTAGCAACAAAAGTTAAACTGCGAAATGTCAAAAGATGAATTAATTAATGGATTGTGAGCTTATTCGTTTTGAAAATATTAATTTTCCTTAATGCTCTGATTTCTTTGATGAGTGTCGATCTACTACGGATAGGCCAGACGGATGGTCATCAGCTTGAGTGTTAAGAGACGGTGAACTAGAAAGAAAGCTCTGCCGTCGAGGAGATGTTGGAGTGATGTTTTTGGGCTGGAATACTAGCATTTAGGCTGGAATACTAGCAAGTTATGCAATAGGATATCGAGTACCACAAGTCGTAAAAATCAATGATGAATACTCTTGTCAACGTGTTAACAAATATCTTTTACTGGTCATAAACCTGCTTATACAACTCAATAGCCAAATACAATAAAGTTTTAAAATGAGTGGCTAATGATAAGTTCTGTCAACATCCCTGATTTTAGCCCAGTAGAAAAATATTAGTGTACAAACAATAGGGTGTTTCTGAGAATGTATCAAAGTGACATATAATATAAAATTTTAAATGAATCCTGAAATGAAATTTAAGACGCAACAGATACAACCGAGCTAACTAACTAAAGTAACGATAGTAGCTTCACTCTCAGGGACAATCGAATTCTGTAGTTAAACAAAACCTCGGAAGTCTTATGAATCAGTGATGAATTAGACATGCGTGTATGGGCTATTATACAATTGAATGATGATAACTCTAAATGCAGTTTTGTTCACGACGTGGTTTGTTTTTCAATCGTACATTATTTCAAAATGATACATAGCAAATTCAAAGTTACCACAGAATAAGAAGTAAAAATTAAATATGGAAAACTTCGCTTTGAAATTTTTTTAATTCACGAATCTTTTTAGTACATAAAAGTAAATTGTACTCCATATCAGGCGATTGTGTGCGTCAAATAAGGAATTTCCTTTAATTTATCTTACCATTAAAATTGAATCCTCAATGTTTCTGTACTGTAGTTCTGCAAAAGCTGGTCCAACTCTATAGTTTCCACTGTCTATTTCCCCAGTTTTTATTTTTCAGATTTCTAGTTGCCATAGTTCGGCTCTATAGTGCCATATTCCAGATCTCCAGTTGCCCTAGTCCAGATCTCTATCATATTCCATTTCTCTAGTTATCATAGTCCAGCTTTATAGTTGTCATTATTCAGTTCCCCAGCTGCCATAGTCCAATTCTCCAGCTGCTATTATCCAGTTTTTCAGTTGCCATAATCCAACTCTCCAGTTGTCACCGTCTAATTCTCCAGTTGCCAATGTCCGATTCTTCAGTTGCCATAACTCAGATCTCCAATTGCTATAATTCAGTTCTCCAGTTGTCATAGTCCAGTTATCTAGTTGCCATATATATAGTCTAGTTATCCAGTTGCCATATCCTAGTTCCCTAGCTGCTGTAATTCAGTTCTCCTGTTGCCGCATTCCAATTCACCAGCTGCTATAGTCCACTTCTACAGCTGTTATAGTCCAGTCATTGCAGCTGTTATAGTGCAGCTGTTATAGTCCATTTGTCATAGTCCAGTTCTCCAGTGGCCATAGTCCAGTTCTCCAGTTGCCATAGTCCAGATCTCCAGTTGCCATAGTCCAGTTCTCCATTTATCATAGTCCAGTTTTAAAGTTGCCATAGTCCAGTTTTCCAGTTGCCATAGTCTAGTTCTCCAATTGTCACAGTCCAGTTCTCCAGTTGCCATAGTCCAGTTCTCCATTTGGACCCGCACCTCACATTTTTATCACAGTCCGTGGTTGTCAGTGCCTTTTTTTTCTCCCACTTATACTCCCCCTCTTCCCACTCACAACCTCACCCTCTTCAAGTCGCACCCCCTCCTATATTCCCCGCCAATTCGTGGGATGACTTCGTCCAACTTGGGGCAAAATTCAGGAAGTCTTCGAAGCGGAGGCGCAACTTCTCGGGCTGCCTGACGGGGCGACGTACTTGGACCGTCATTTGTCTCCCGGTGTTGGGAATGCCGGGCGCTGCGGGTGTTGGGAGCTGCAAACGCCTTCTCCTGGTGAAATATTCTGATCTCATATTCGTTTTCTTACTTGAAATCATGTACAGAATGATGTTCGTATTTTTTTCAGCTTGTACCACAACTCTAATTAATTTCAAGGAAAATAATTTATTAACTAAGGAGTGGCTTACCCGTGTCAACAAAAGGTTCTTTTTTGAAAACTCTGCAAGAAAATGTCGAACTAACTTCCTGCTAACGGCTGTAGAGGCGCGCTGTCCAGTGCGTGGTGCGAGCTGGGCGGTACCAGGGCACCCTGACGCGAGGGGTAAATGCTCGTCACGAGTCAATCAGGGAGGTGGTGCGGCTGGAGACCTTCGTGATTGAGTGATGCAGGGCACGAATCCCTGAATTGTCATCCGTGGTCTGAAAATAATTATCGAGCAGTAGAGCTGTCGTGAATTAAGGAATCGTCAGTTACATCGCTCTACTATAGAAGGTACCTTAGTACATTTGCTAACGTAATCATAGCAGATGTACATAGAACCAGCAGCCGCAGACGTTAATAACGCGCCCAGCACCACAGCCAAAGACGCGCTAGAGGCTTGCCTGGCCAAGAGAGCAGAGCTGCCGCAGCAACACTCGGCCATGTCTCCGCGGGGTCGGCAAGCAGTTCAGCAAGAAGCATGCAAATTCTCGCCTGCTTCCGTATTCATGCGCAAAGTTTAGACGATGGATGGAGTTCGAGTGGTGTAGGGGAACCAAAGGAATACTGAAAGCCCTCAAATGAGTTTATACTGTGAAGAGTCGGGCCTGTCGAACACGGACTTTGAAATGGTCGCGCAGACTGAGCTGTAATAGAATTCTTAGTTTCAAACAAAACTTGGGAAGCGACCCTCTTGTGGATCGAAGTGCTGCCGGTGCTGTCGTTGAGTTTCTAATACGCCCTAGGACTTCTGTGTGAAGATAGGCCAATTGCTTCGACGGTACTTCTAGACATTGCAGTGAGAATGAATGCCGAGAGCTCTAAGAACGGTATGAGCATCCAGTCTGTGCTCATATCCATTGTGGAACGTTCGAACTTGTGTGAGACTTTAAATCGCATCTCCTTTGAAGCCCACGTGCGTTGCAAGTAGAACTCAAAGTCAAATTATAGGGGATGAAACGAAAAAAGTTTACTGTGAGGAGCTCAAGAAAATGATCGCAAACTGTAACTTCATGTTTAGCGGATTTCAATCAAAATCTCGAAGATGAAATTAGCTTTCGTTAAATCCTGTCGTACTGCAAATCAAGGAAATAGAAGTCGTGTAACTTATTGGGCTCAACTCGACATGAGATTCTTCGAATAAGTCGAATCATTCCACCCAGCAGAAAGCATGGCATGTGCCCAGGCTATGGAGCAGCACAGAAAGCTAGCGCATATCGGCCTGGCAGTGAGAATTGTAGGAGAATGATTGATACAGGGTGAAACATAAATACGGGAACTTTTCAAAAACCCAATAAAAATAAATTCTTGGCAGCAATTGAAGCTTTATAACTTGCCTTTTAAAGACGATAATCCAAATTATAATTATCAATGTTTGAAAATTACGACATATAGATGGCGTTAAGCTTTCTTGTCTGCGTATCCCTGGCATAGCCCCCAAGATCATCGGTTTTGTTCGTCTGTGAATTTTCTTGTAGGGTCACCTTAAGAGTAGAGTCTAAACCACTCGGCCAAGGACACTGGATAAATTGAAACAAAGCATTCAAGACGAAATAGGTGGCATCGCAGCTGAGATGTTGCAGCTACATATAAGTAAGGAACCTCCGGAACATATTGGAAGAATGCGTATGTAGAGGAGGATGCCATGTGCATGTACAGGACCCAATTTCACAATTGGGATTACTGTCTCTTAAATGGCAAGCTGAAGTGGTTATATTTCTATTAATTTTTTTTGCTGGATTTGCTTTTTTGAATAGTTTTTTCAAGAGTTTTTTTTTCTGTCACTCTGTATGTCCAAGAATTAATTACTCGAGAGTAAGATGCATTGGAATCTTCTTATAGAACATAAATTTGAGCCCTATGTAGAACCAGTCCTTCCGACAGCGCATGCGTCACCGTACTGTACGCACTGATGGAGTTCCAAAATCTGAAGTTGAATTCGACTTTGAGGTTTAGCTACAGTTAATGACTATGGGTAATATTATCCTTGTTCCTGTCAATTAAGTGTTGTCTCCTAACTTTTTTTTTGTAAAACAACAGAAAAAAACATTATTCCAATAAAGCTCTGCTTCTGTAGTATAGTTGTATCATATATATTGATAGTATAATATTGAAGACAGGTAAATTCAGAAATTCAATAACCTGACCAAAAACCAAAACTACATCATAAAAAATTAAATTTTCAATTTTTTCAGTTTCAAAGATATGCAAAATTGTGGTTTTACCTCACGTATAAGACGACAGTTAAAATTCGTTGCATTTTGATACATTTTTGCGCAGTTTTCCTGCACCACAATTCGCAGGTTTTCAAGGTGAGTGGAAACCGACGAGAACATTTCAGAATCCTGCAGATTATTTCTGTGCCGGCTAATGCAGTCGAGTTAGAGAACTTCAGATAGCAGCTGACTTTTCTGCTATGCAACCGTTTGCTTCAGATAGCAGCTGACGTTTCTACGATGCAACCGTTTGCTTCAGATAACAGATGACGTTTTTGCGATGCTACCGTTAGCTTAGGATGGCAGCTGGGAAGTGACTACCCAAGATGACGATGCGCCGCATAATCATCAAGTAATGACAGCTGACGGTTGCACGATCCAGTCAAATACTTCTTTATATTCCAGTCAAAGACTAGTTGATGTTGATACCATATGTTAGTCACGGTATATACTTTTTTCTGTACAGAATTTGTCTCAGAATGTTGCCGTCATACAGTATCGACGTTTTTCATGAGACTTTAAGGTTTTAATTCTACAGAAATTATAAGGCTTTTCCACTATCGTGAATTGGTTTCGAAATTCAGGAAGAATTGGATTAGTGAAAAAGTTTGAGGGTGATTTAGAATTGGAGCGCGACTTGGCAGTTGAAAGAACCACATCCCATTCTTTCATCTCTCCGTCTTCTTGGACGATAATTTATCCCGGATTAAAAATCGATACACTCTATTAAACGAAGCATAGAATTTGAAATTATCTGAGAGATGAGGCGAAGGAGGGGATTGCAACTTAACGAGGCTTGAACGAGGACTGTACTAGTAGGAATAATTTGGAACAGTAATGTTCATCTCACGTCGGCATCAGGGACGGAAATCTGCAGCAGCGATAGAGACACGCATCTCTGAGGCACCACACGTTACCTGCAATAAGTGCAACACGATGTGAATTAATTGAAATACAGTTAGGTGACGATTTGACAGTATGTTTTCACAACACTGAATTCTGTTCGTTTTTCGTTTCTCGTGCAATTAAGTTGAATCACACCGTTCATTGCCAGATATGCATCAAGTGACCTGTCTCTCGTTTTTATCCGACATTTCTCACACAACAAAGAATAATGAAATGGAAGTCTCGCTTTATCGTCCAACTTTGTTTTCCTGCAGGGAGTGAAAGACTCAAATTGTATTGGCTAAGTTCGTTGTCCTCCAAGGGAACGCGATGAAGCTACTGACTTCCGCTGTACATCTGAGACGACGTCTTTTGACTCCTTCTCCTAAGAGGGTTGTTGGCCGCGGCGACCAGCGCCTAATCCAGTCAACTGACGACTAGCTACTGCTTCACTCGATGACTAGTTCTGTTCAAGGCAACTACCGACTAGCTACTGTTTCAGTAAATGACTAGTTCTGTTCCAGTCAACTAACGACTAGTTACTGCTACAGTCGATGACTAGTTCTGCTCCAGTCAACTATCGACTAGCCACTGCTTCCGTGACTAGTTTTTGATCCAGTCAACTAACTACTAGCTACTGCTTCTGTCAATGACTAGTTTCTGCTCCAGTCGATTATTAGTGTTTGCTCCAGTCAGTTAACTACTAGAGCCTACTCCTGTCAATTAAAGACAAGCTACTACCTCAGTCAACCACTGTTGCCTGCTCTAATCATAGACAAGTTTATGTTTATGCTCCAGCTCAAGACTCGATTATGCTCCCGTCAATAACCAGTTTATGTTTCCGCCAAAGACTTGATTAGGCTCCGGCCAAAAACCAGTTTATGCTCCAGTGAACACCTACTGCCCGCTCCAGCCAACGGGCGGTACCAGTTACTCTCTACTTGGAGGTACTTGGAGATGTTTGGGCCTTCACGCCCCGGCTTCTGAGGTGCCGCCGCATAGTGTGCTCGGTGTGCCATCGCTTATCCACCAGCTGCTGAATGAGGCCGTTTTCCTCTGCCGTTTGATGATAATGAGGCAAGGGAGGCCTATCGGGGATAGTTTGTAGAAAGTTTTGTAGCCTCATCTTCAAGAAGTTCAGGAACCATCGAACTCTCTCAGGTTTTTTGGCAGAAAGTAGAAGAGTCTGGGTCCCATCACCGGGAAGGACTGTTCAAGTTTAGTTCGAACGCTGCCAGCCGCCCTCGCATTGAACGTTGTACAACACACATCTTGCCAAAATGAATGTGATGCTTTGAGCGCAGCCTTATGGTCTCATTTTTGAAGACTAGGACTATTCCAAGAATCGTTTCCACCTGTAGATTATAAGGTATCTCTCTCTTCTTCGCTGGAGAGAATA
>VOMN01051990.1:0-16725 GCA_014899125.1 Orchestia grillus | reverse complement strand
TGACCTGCTGCACGGCCGAGAACCGCTACCAAATGCACTTCTCATTACTGGCAGAGGTCATTGAAATAAAAAGATAGGTTTCTATATTCGACAGCAAGTTACATCCCAGCTGAAGCAACTTTTGCTAGAGAAGGGAAAAATTTATGAAATCAGGTCCCTTAACATCTTTTTCATCCCTAACTGGTTCCAGAATAGAGGGATACCAGCACTCCGTAGTGATTTCCAAATTACATCATTCAGAGCGGCATACCGTGGGTGCTTAACAGTGATGAATATACATGAGAGACCATGCAGACCCTGACTTGAATGTTGATGTTCAAGTAAAAAGTACAAACAGGTACATGAGCATAGTGATTGATTTTTCTTTACCTCAGACATTTTGCTATGATTTTCCTCATTACTTTTCAACATTGCCAGTAAAGGTTAAATAAACAAAAAACTGATGCAGCAATTATTTATTTTCATACTCCTTACATTTATATCACAAGTATATGATCTTGGTTACTGATATTTAGTTTATACATGGAGTACCAAATTTTTTCTGTGAATGATAACTCCCTCATAAAGAATTCTAAACAGAAAACAGTGTAAATTTTATTAAGCATTACTGAAAATTAGAAGTATTAAATTTCCTTAAACTAATTACTCACAAATATATACTATGAAACCTTGAATACCTTGACGATGTTTGGGCCTTCAAGCCAGGGCCACACTGGGGTGCCGCCGCTTTGTATGCATTGTGTGTCTTTGCATATCCACGAGCTGTTAAAGAAGACTGTTTCCCTCTGACGTTTGATAATGGTGAGGCAAGGACGGCCTATCAGACAGCTTGTAGGTAGTTATCCAGCTTCTTGAAGACGTCCAGGGAACCATCGCATTCTCTCAGCTCTCTGGGCAGAGAGTTGAAGAGTCTCGGTCCCATCACAGAGAAAGACTGTTCATGCCAAGTCCGAACGCTGCCAGCCGTCCTCGCATTGAACGTCGGCACATCACACATCCTGCCAAAACGAATCACATCACATCCTTTATAGAAGGTCCCTCAGTAGAGCATCTGGGTCTTGGTTTGTGGGTTTGCCGAAGACAGATTCATACTCATCCTTCAGGACCTCGCATTTCGCGNGCTTTTTCCTCCTCCTTTATGGTCTCCTCCTCGTGTGATTCCGACAACTGCCTTTCTAGTTCTGCAACGCGAGCCGATATTCGACGTCGAGTCTCGGGATGTCATTTCTGACAGCGACTTGAGGAGCCGCTTTCTCGTTCTCATAGCTATCCGGCGGTCTCGGGGCACTATTTTCATTTTTCTTTCCCTCTCCATAGGTGCGTGTTTACTGCACGTCTCAAGAAGATTCCATGTCGCTAATATAGTTCGCTATATAGACCGAGGACTTCATTTCCTCTAGAGATGGCACTCTGATCTTCCGCATGCCTTTCGAAATTGACTCTAATATTTTGTGATTGTTTTCTTATTTCTTTTCGTATAAATTCTATCAATAATTATAGCTGACCCATGATGCACTGGATGTCTGAGTCACCGTTCTCATACGTGTACGCTTAATCCTCTGAGGTACCGTCGCTGCAACGGTTATTGCATAGTTAGCGTCATCAGCCTCGGTGGCAATGCAGTAACATTTGTCAATGAAAAAACTAGTCCTTTTTTAGCTTTATATTCATACTGACAATCATATTGTTTCATTATTTTCATAATTTGTTTTGAATTCTAATTGTGACTACTGGCCTATCCATTCAAAGAAGACACATAGATATTCTTATGATAATCTGATGGATTACACACAAAGATCCGATCCCTGGAACTCATTTTTCATCCTCTGTTAAGTTACCTCAGCCGTAGGTGGATCTTTGGAACTTCTATCTTTCGTGCAGATTTTGCTTTTTTCAATTTTCACACCTTATTCAGTATTTTTTATTCATCTGTTTTTCCTCTTCATTCACAACTTGCTGTTTCTACGCGCAGGGGATCCTGTGAGGGTGCCCAACTTCGACATCGATTCACCTTTTTCTTTAGTCCACATTGAGTGGGCCCTTCTCTGAACTCTTTCGAGATCGCATTTCATGTGGCTAGGGTGGTCTAAACTAATTGATAATAATAATAATTCTTTTTTCATTCATTTCTTTTGTTGCGATTTTTCCAGACGCGTGCAGTCACAGTTCGATCAGCTGGAGAGAGAGTACACCCATCAAGCGTTAGGACGCTTGCGCAATTCGGGCAAAGTGAGTATCCGGTTTACGTTCTATTTGAATTCATCGAATCGTTGCGCTCCTCTAGTTTTCTGGTCAACCGCCATGATTGAGGTGGAACATGTACATTGGTTTGACCTGCGAACGAATTGTAGTCATGTAATACTATTTTATTTCAGTGTCCGTGTTCCATGTTGTTTCAGTCGTCCAAAGTTCGTAAGAAATTTTAGTGGCTATTTTATTGCGGGACTTGTCGTTTGTATTCTAAATTCCCGTTGCTCCTGAATTGATGATCGTATCATCCGTCATTGCCACAATTGGGCGTCTCAGTCTGCTTCAAATTATTTTACGCTCCCTTTTTATGGTACGGTATCATTATTACTTACCTTCCCTCACTCCGAGCAATCAGTCAACGCAATTTTCATGTTACTATTATGCTAATCAAAAACTAATTTGAAGTTCGTGCACTCCACTGTGCATCATTACGCACACATCGCACTTCAAGGGGAAGCATAACTGTATTTGTAGCTTTAGGCGAGAGTTCGATTTTAGAATGTGGATCACGTGCCAAAATGTTATGTCCTCGTTTTCAGTGTAATAGACTGACAATTCATGCACAGACAATGTGGTGTATTCATGGAATGTAACTTAAGCACTCTGACGGCATAGGACTTGGGTAGAAACTTAGGAACGGACAGCTCAAATAATTCCTGTTGCGATTTTCTTTTCTCTTTTATTCTAATTTAATAGAAGTATTTTAAAATCTCTGTGCCATTCAAGTTTTATTTTAATGCTCTTTCTGTAGAAAACCATATTTGTATGACGAATACGCCAGAGAATTTACACGCGTTTTCCTTCATGTCTTCTCTGCGCAAGAATCCGACGCAGGAGAGGCTGCGTCTTCTGGTCATAGCTATTTGCGCCTAAGGTATGGGCCCATCTTATGTTGGTCGTCCCGCCATAACCGTTTTGTCCGCGCCATGGCAGCCAAAGCGAACACTGCCAGCATTGCTCGTATTCCCTCGCCCGACATCTCTGTCTTCCTTCACGGTCAACATCACTGCCTTGTTTGCCCACCTGATGGGCTGACAGCAAAAATTTCCTCCAGCTCCCGACTATTTGGACCCCGTCTCGATGCTCTGTTCAGTGTCTTCTGCTGTCTGTTACCCAGTCTATAACTTATTCGCTGCCCCGTCAATAATCAATTATCCGGGTGTGATGTCTGCACTTGGGCGGCCCAAATTATAGATGATTCTAGATGCCCCAGCGAAGAAGTCAGACTGGGTCTTGGGTCTTGAGCGTCCGCCTCATTAATTGTATTTGCTCACTTGTATAACGTCGATCTCGTTTCATTTCTGAATGTCTTTCTGAATTTTGAAATCTCACTGTACCTCATATAACTGGATGTCTATTTCTCATCATCGACTGCTTTTATTCCAATTTTTGTTTTAGTCTTTCGGCTAGTTAAAAAAACGGTTCACCTCTTTCAATAAATCCAGTGCATCTCAGTTTCATCTCAAATAGATAATCTTCTATTGTCAGTGCGTATGACTGATTCTAAAGGCCTGACTGCTTTTGCTCCCTTCTAAGGTCTCATCGCACGACAAACTTCTTTTCATATTTATAAACGATTAATTAAACCATTGGGACACAAACCTTGTTCTCTTTTAGGGTCCGTTATTTTCCATGTTTTAGATTTATTCATTTTGTTCTCCGCGTTCTGCCGTGCTCTTCTCTCTCCCTCTCTCTCTTTCTCTCACTTGTTACTGCATTTTTTCAGTTTTTGTGTGTAACTTCTTTTATTTTGCTGGCTGACTTTTGAACATTTCGAGCTCGTTATGAAACTTGGTTGCCACTCTCTGCTTTCTGGAGTCTTCTTTGCATGTGTTGTCTGCTATTTTGAAGAGGAAATATTCCTTCTACTTACAACGAAGAACTTTCATTTTTTCAGAAATTTGGTCTGCAAGGAGTGAATTTACTGACCAATAAAACAGTGATTATATTCGTAACTTCTCTAGGAATCCACTTTGCAAACTCGAAAAGAAATTAGTATTCTAGCTAGAATATCACTTTCAAGTCCTTCCTCCGACGGTTATCATGCATCACACTGAAGTTTGGAAGGGTCTTAACATGATGGTTCTTAAGTCAGAATTGAAATAATTTTCTGCATGACATATTGGAGTAATGAGTAGGTAATGCACTCGACGCATAACCGCTGCTGGGAACTTATCTCAGTGCAGCCATCGTATCAGTCAAAAAAGGCGTGCGCTCTATTTCATTTGGTGCGAGTGTCATCAAAGGAGCGGCCTGCCGTCACCGTGATTTACAGCCAAAGCCCTGGAGTCGCCTTGCTGTCGGCAATCGATTTGCTGCCTTTGAGAGGGAGCGATTTGCTCCTCATATTCCGCACATCAGGCTTCCCGTGAAATAATGTGCTCGATTACTTGTTTTTTTTTAGCTTTTTTTCTGCTCGCGTAGTGCCAGTGTTTGATTAGGCTATGCGTAACAGCTAATGTGATAATGTTCACATTGTTAGGTTATGTCTCTTAAATCAACTTCAACTCTAAGACCAGTTTATTTAGGGGCGTCATCATTTTACTTAGATATTCGTAGATTGTTCTCATCTTTACCGGAAAATAAAATGAATTTACGTATCTGTGTTGCTGAAACACAATGAAAACTCAGTTCGGTTATGCCTTTCTTGTATTTCATTTAATCGTAACTGAAATTGCAGTACTTAAGGGAGAAACACATTATGGACTCCCGCTATCGTTTATCCATCGATGAATTTCACTGATGTCTTCCATTTGGCGAACTAGCTTAGCTATCGTGCGAGTGTAAAATTGATTATTTACTCTTGCCTCACCCTGATATATTCTATGCTTTGAAGCAACACAACTGTTTGTGAAATTAAAAAAATGTTACGATGCACAATAGTTGCAGGCATTTAATTGTTTCGATTTCGTAGGCATTTTCGGGCCTCCTGTTAACCCAATCGGAGAGTTGCGAAAGACAGTGAACTCGATTTGCTGCTCGCTATTTTTAGAAAGTTGGGCGGCGTTGTTGCGGAAAGCTCATGCATGGAAACACAGCTTTAAAGTCTGGCACGAGGCGTGTGCGTTTATGCTAGCCTGCGTTCCTCCTGGAAGCTCTTTAAAAAAGTACGCTGATCACCCAAGTCGGCCGTGTGAGCTGGCGTAATAGGCGAGGGCCGCCTTGCATACGAGCCTAGTAATAATTCGTTATGGAATTAGAACTGTGGATCTCGGTAATTGAATGAAGAGTTTTTGTGTAGTCAGGTATTAGCATGTATTATTCTCGAGCTTTCGCCCTGGTGTTCTGGTTTATCTTTGCGTTCTTTGTAAGATGTGTAGTGGCGGAATTCCTGCGCTTTCTAAGGATAGTGTGTACGTCAATGGTGGAACAGATGTACATGTTTAATTCCCAACGGATGCACAATATACGCTTCAGTTATGGAATAGGAATACGGCAAGTTTTAAAAGTACGTCTGCTATATTGATCCTGAGTTTATTCATCTATTTGATTCACAAAACACGTGCAAAAAACCTGCTGTAGATATATAATGCTTAAAACGACCAACTTCACCTGCTTGTATGTGTTGGGAGCTTTCCGTTTGCACTTGCGGTTCGATCTGAATTATTTATCGTTTTTCGTGCCCCCAATTCTATAACTCTGCTCATTTTGCACGTAGTGTTTGGTATGAAATCTTCACGCTGGTTTGTTGCTTTGGTGCAGTATTTACTTGGAATAAAAACCATATTTCGCCCTTTTTGAATCAACATGCTGGTTTGTTTTGAGGGGAAGGATTTTTTGTATTCAATGCACAGCTATTTAATTTTTTTAGAACGACAGTAGAACATATTTTGCCTTGGGTCATATAAATAATTTTAGAGGAATGGAAACCTAAATGTATTTCAATTATGAATTTCGTACCATCACTCATGGAATTCTTAGTGACACCGCCTAGTGTTCGTCGAAGTTGAGAAATAATGTCTTCCTTCAGGGTGCCATCTAATATTCACACTCGATTTCTGAGCCAGACTAGTACAGCTGGCTCTAAGGTCGGAAGTTCTTCCTCTTATCGTTGCGTGAACCCATGAAACCGATCCATTAGATTCGCTGAAATTAGAGGCACGCCGGAACTGTGAACCGATTTTGTTCATTTATTTTGAACCCAAGAATTTTATTATATAATGATTGAGGCTTAACGTTGGTTATCTTTCCGCTATACGAGGCATGAATTATATGGATACTGATGGAGCTCGGTGTGCATAAACTATGATGTTGAAGTGTGGACATATGTCTGGGTTACTTTCGAGGTGAGGAGCGACCACGAAACAACTGTTCTCCAGAATTTACAGTATGCTAACCCTCTGCTCTATGTCACCTTGTTATGCGTAGTTCTTTCTAAAAGTTCTTTATATACGTTTACATAAGCCTACATTTCTGTCACTATATCCACACAAACAATCAAGTTACCATAATAAGTAACCTCTTCATAATAAGTGTCTGTGTAGAACACGAAAATAATCTAGTTTCCTTAATGTACTCTAGGCTCCTTACTCCTTTTCGCGCTCGTTTTCAGTATCTGTAGAGAGCTCGAGCTTGTAGGGGTGGGAGGTCGATGCGCTAGTACTCGCGGCCTGGGACGACCGTGTCTATGGAGCGCAGATTATTACTGTGCGTGCCACGCGAGAAGAAACCTCTAATTTGCGAGCCCATATAAAGCCATGCAGTTTATTTCTAGACGACCATCCTCACGCAACTCACAGTCAACAGGACACCCGCATCTTCTAGCGGATTGATTCGGGTAATAATTATCCCATTTGCGAGAGCTCGATAAAAGCTTGTGAGTTCGAACATTAATTTTACTTGATGTTAAGAATTGAATAGTTTTGTAGTGAAACTACTTCTGTACTTTATCGTGGCTCATTGAATGAAATTGCCTCCTCCAGCATCTCGAGAACTTGGTTCTCTCATCGGCCTTCGAGCTCTTTTGGAGGGGAAGTGCAGGTATGATTTTGGGAAATAAAGTTTCGTTGGAAGTTTCAGCGTCTTTCCTCGATGTTCTACACGCTGTCTACAGGTGGTTCCCGACGTATTCGAAGCAAGAATTTATGCAGCTTTTACATGAGGGCAGCCATGCATTCCTTTTCATTTTTCATTTTCAATTTTATTTCATCAACTAGAAGTGAGAATTAGAGGTTGGTTTTTGGTAAAATTTCATCTCTCGTGTTCCCGTTTCAAGTGCGGGAGGATTTTGTAATTCTTATAAAATATGTTTACTGGGACATTCCTGTTTATAAAGTTGCTATTTTTCAGTAACAATTGACGGTATGTGTTCAGCTTTGACTTAATTTTTAATCATGTTTATTAATCGGCTACTTATTATTGTCCCAATCCTAACTTCGTATTGTTACGGGACACTCAAGTGCCATGAATGTTACGGGACACTCAATAAAAAAACATTCTAATTCTCCTATACGTATATTTCTTCATTATTTCAGTTACTACAATGTGAATTATGAAAAACATGAATGATAATCACTGTTGCGCTATTACCTATGTAGTTTGTAACATCATTGTTTCCTGTAGTTTAAGCTCTTTGGAGCAACACTTGCATCGTTACATTATTTTTTACACAAGTTTCCTTTATTGTTAGCCGAAAAATTTAATTCCCTGCTTCATCACGCTCAGCGTTTTCTCGCGCCCTTTAATGCGTCTTTTTGCCGCGACAAAGTCTCAAAACTGGTGAGTGCTCTTTAAAAGTCTAGTAATTGGAATGCTAATCTCCTGGCCTCTGCCCCAGGTAGCTCTGAGACGTACACGAGCAGGAAAGTCTTGTTCTTCCAGCCGCTTTTTGTTCACTTTGAACGAAATTAAATTTTGTTCGCGGTGACTTTGTAAATTTTCATACGATGTTTTGTGGTGGGCCTATGTGAAGGATGTGAGTGTGATAACATGATTCACGAGAATTTTATCGCTGGGAAGTTTCTTGGTGACATTCAGGGAGAAGTTCTGGAAGGTTTTGTCTGTTGGCAACTCTTGAACAATACTCGGTGTCTCTTAAACAAAGTAGGAGTCATTCGTATTTTTTCAAATTAGAGATGTAAATTAATAGTTTTGTGTAGGCTTACCTCGTTGGTTTGTAATAATTCAATAGTTTTCACAGGGTTATTTTAGACATTAGTAACAATTCGTTTTCATTTTCGGTTCCGACGCTAAAGTAGCCATAGGAACTGTAAACTTAAGCAGTGTTATGCGCCTCTTGGATTACATGCGTGAAAGTTTGAAGTGAAGTGTCGCTGATTCTTGGTATTTCTACCTTTGATGACAAATATGCATCACCGGATCTATAACATATACTTCGGATGTCATCAGTCGCTGCAGAACAATTTTTTCCATGGAAACTTAGTGCATATTTTTTGCGGTACTTAATTACTCTCCGATTAATAGCTTTCTCTCACAAACGTGACCACAGCACTAATTTTTAAAATAATCACGATGCCTTAGCCTAAGTGACTATATTCACCGCAAAGTCCCGGTTGCAGTGATGAGCTGACGTTAAGTTCTTCGAAACCAATGCCATCAACTAATTCGTGCGTTATATCAAACTGAATTTGACTATTCAAAAAAATTTCTCGGTATCGTTTTTAGAATTTTACTGTTGATTCTTGCAAAGTTATTCTACATGGATTGTCGCACTTGTAACCGATAGACGTTAGTTTAATAGATGCCACGGTTTTTTCATCAGGCATGAAAATGTAGGATAATTTGAATTGATCTCATTTTCTTTACGTAATATCTTGCATGTCTTATGTTAATGGCTGGAATGTTCAGATGTTTTCATTCATCATCTCTAAATTTCTGTCAAGCCAACGTTATGTATTCCGTGCACTTTAGTCCACATTCCATTTATTTTTCTCATCCAATTTTATACTCTTTGAAATGAAGTTGAAGTTCTACACAATATGAATGAAATCCGTGATGGAAAAACTGACTGGTGTTGCACTGAAAAGAGTGTTGTTGCTCGAATAATCGGCTAATTTTTCCATGTCTACGTCAGTTAATTTTTCAACGTGCAGGGCCCCTTCGCATGTTCTGACCGAAAAAGAGTTCTCTTTTGTTCTCGGATTACAAAGTTGATCTTTCTGTTTTCGAGCGTCGTTCGCAAATGGCGATTTTTCCGATCACGATGCAAATCAACAAAGGTTCAATCCTCCTGGAGTCGGTCACGCGCATCCAGTGAGCGTGTTTGGACAGCAGATGGTTTCCGTGTGTCCAACTATTTCATGCATTTGGACGTCGGTAGGCCTTTTAGCGCCGTCAGTCGAGCGGTACGTCGAGATAAAGGGAACACAAGGGCTAGAGACCATTTGAAATCTTACTTAATGCATTTCGATGGTGAAGTGCAGGGATTCGGACATGCAGCAGCCTGCAGGTTTTGCGAAGAGTCTGGTACTCTTCGACGCTCGTCAAATATCAGAAAGTTAGTAAACTTTTAGTATTGTAATTGGGAGTAAAGTGAAATGTTAGTTATAATTGGGAATATTATTAGTATGAGTAAAACAGTCGATACATTGTAAGTGTCAAGCAAGTTTATATGCTGAGGAAGCAGTAAAATTTGGGCATAAGAAAGGCGAGTGTTTTATTCATACATGCCACCGCTTTGACATCCATGCCACTCATTTACACTATAATTTTTTTTTCAGTAATGAATGAAGTAATTTGAATTTTTGATCGTTTGTCTTGTATCAACTCAGTTGAGTAATCATATAAAGTTGAAAATAAAAAACGTCCAATTTTTACTTGAAAATAGAACAAAATGGAATAGTATTTGCTGAAAAATTCAAGCTAATTAACGGAATATAGAATTAATTCACGTCCACTTTGTACTGAAAATTCATCACATTTGGTGTACATGTTTTGAAGTTATATGTTACCAAAAGCAAAAAATATTGCATCAGATATTATCTTGATTCGCCAATTGTTTCATCATTCATCAGAATTCTGATCCGTATTTCATTACGGATGGCTTATGGTCTGAATAATGCCCTGGTTGTCATTCCGAGAACTAGATGGCGAAAGCGCTTTTTAGAAGTAAGAAGCGTTTAGTTTCCCAAAGAGACTACGCTACGTTCGCTGGTACAGTGTAGTACGACTTTAATGCGGAGCTCTACCTGCTGTCGGAAGCTGGAAATTACTTTTCAGAATCATAGTGTGGAAAAAAGCACCTCGTATCCAGGCATTCAGTGAAGACATTCCGGAGCAGGCAAAAATGTCTTTCCCGAAAGAATTTTTATTAAAACTTTGCGTCACGGAACAAGTCAACATCCTGTAAACCAACGTCTAGGGAACACTGTTTCACTTTATCTTCAATGCGACCCATCGGTGGGTAGTTTGACCCCTAACAAATAGCATCATCTCAGACGAGGTATGATATGCGTGCCCATCTTCTTCGTAAACAGTTCACGTGTCATAAGGTGACGCTGTAATTTACCTACGACGATAGCTGCCGACAACGCGCCGCTCTGACCGCCTTCGAAGTTTTGATAGTTCTATGGAAAGAGAACCGAACTTAGAGGCACTTTCTAACTTCGCTCAAATCAATTACCTTGAACTTTTAGATCCCCAGTGATATTCACTTCCATTAATTTTCAGGATCTTTTTAGACAACTTCCAGGTGAACTAATTTCCCCGAAGCTAAGACAACCCAATTTTATCGATCGAGTTTTGTTTGTTTTCGGACACGTCCTCAGCTTTCCGAATGTTACACCAAAAATGATGAAAATTTCCCCCCCAAGTCCGATGGAAAAAGAAACCCGGAAGTACATATAAGACAATTTATTTATGTCATTAAGTGTGAAACTTAATGTAAAAAAGTTCTTCAGTAATAATTTTTATTGATTATTGTTGTGGCATTTAGAATGTGTACCCATCAGTGATGGTAGGTACAAAACACTGGCGGTAAAAATCCTACCCGTTGTTCGAATTGTCCTGCCTTTCTACTCCACGTCTAATCGTTTGCCTGTGCGTGTCAGTGCCTGACTGCTTGGGACGTGTGTAGAGGCACAAGAATGAACTACTTGGCTCGTTTCTGTTGCTAAATTCTATTCTATTTCTTTCATGATTCGAGGAAACTGCCAAATTTGACGAACCTCAAGTCGTTTGCACTCTAAAAGTCTGACCATTGGTTAGAGTCGAGTCCGATGAGGATCGTCGCATGTGCAGGATGTCTGCTAAAGAAGTAGACGATATAAAAGTGCTGTATTTTGTTAACTATTATTGCTTGAAGGCTGAAATAGGTTTTATTGAGAAATGAAAAATTTAGAATTTATTTCATACCTTGTTTTATTTGAGACATGACTGCCACCAGACTCAAGATTTTTATTGATATAGACAGCCAAATTAATTCCACTCAGTCCTTGCAGTACCGTTACCTGGAGAGTGCAAAGGTTTTTCAAAGAACTCATTTGGTCAAGCTGGTGACCAATTTCGACAATTTTTGCTTGGCTGGCAAACCCTTCTTGTAGCTGTGATATCCATCGCTAAAAACGGTGTTAGTCATCAACATTTGATCAGCAATGCTCATGTATTCTGTGGCAAAATAGTAACCTTCGATATTTATCCTGCTGGGAAAGTCCATTTTATGTGCTTTTTAATGTAAGTCATACTCGAGACTCAAATACATGAAAGAGGAGTTTTCATTATCTGTGTCTCAGCGTACAATTTTCGCCCCGATTTCGTTTCATCATCACTAATTAAATCATTCACATGCTAATGTTCGCTTTTGTTCTCTCTATTTTTGGAAGACCTGAATTTCATTTATTTAAATTATGCACTGTGCCGTGAACGCTCCACTTAGCGTAATTGGTTTGCATTGTTCTTTTAGGTAATCGCACTTCATATCTTGCTTGCAATCGACAAATGGATTTGATTACGGACCAGTTTTTAATCATTGCGTCTGCGACAAATTTTCTCCTTTCGACTTTGAATTTTCGCATTTCTCTTTGCAAATAAACCCTGAATGAAATTGAAGTTTTGCATACATATATATTCATTATAGTCGAATGTATAATCTCAAATAGAATTTAAATTTTGCTCATTTCAATAAAGCATAATTCAGTCTCCTAGCACTTATATGTTACAAACTACGGCGCTTTTAATTTGGCTACGTTTTTACCTGACACCCTGCTGCTTCTTATTTATTTTTATGCGTTTATGTCTTGAAAGCTGTTAATGCTGCTATCAAATTTTTCTTGACGTTAACCAACTACTGAAACATAACTTATGTGAGCCACTTTTTTGGCATTTATTCTTGAGAAAAATTTTCATGCTAACGTTTACAAGGTACAACCCTAACATTTGTCACATATCCTCATTTTTGAACACAAAGTTTCATGTTCTCGGCATTGCCTTGTTTGCAAGCGAAAGTTCTCTCACGTCTGGACGCCCGAAGGTTTCCGGCACGAGGCTTTGATATAAGACTCGGTCTGAGATGAGTCATGGGAAGCCCATCATGTGAAGGACGGTGTAATCAGCGATGGTCATGCTGCTCCTTTCTTGTTATTAGCTCGTGGAGGCCAGGTTACGCCTGATTTATTGAGCATTCTTACACGAGAAATTCTGTGTTCCTGGTGATGAGGTAGGCTGCCTTCATGACCGCTGCAGTGTACGTCAGAGGCTCGTGTCTAAGTCGCCTTTATGTTCTCTGTAATGAAACCTCCGGGTGTTTTTGTTCGCCCTACGAGCAAACTTAGAGAAAACCCTGACATGATTAGTCCCCGTAAAGCTGTTCGTTGTGAGACATGTTGAAAGTCAGTGTTGCCGGCTTTGCCAACGAATGTAAGCATCAGCTATGTTCCAAGCTAGTTCCATAATAGGTATAAATGATGGGTCATGTTGTTGAAAAGAAAGTTTTTATTTTGAATGATTATACTTTGACTATATTTATTCATGGCAGTATATACGCTTTCAAAAAGAATTCCTCATAAGCTACGGAATCAAATTTGCTTATGTGCCTATCATTAACAGTAAGTTCGTTATTCTTCAGCTGGTAAGAAAAACTTTTGCTTGTTGGATGTATTTTTAAGGAAAAAAACAGTTTAGGTTGGTCATCTCAGACTCCATGCAGCTCTGCTAAGTGAGCCTTGTACGCGAAGACTGGCTGTCATTTCTGGAAAGGAAGCAGGGCAAGTGAAGTGTACGCGAAGACTGGCTGTCATTTCTGGAAAGGAAGCAGGGCAGGTGTAGTGTACGAGAAGACTGGTTGTCATTTCTGGAAAGGAAGCAAGGCAAGTGAAGTGTACGCGAAGACTGGCTGTCATTTCTGGAAAGGAAGCACGGCAGGTGTAGTGTACGCGAAGACTGGCTGTCATTTCTGGAAAGGGAGCACGGCAGGTGTAGTGTACGCGAAGACTGGCTGTTATTTCTGCGGAGGAAGTACGACGGTTGTTGTGGAATGTTCCTCACAGGAATTACATACTAATTTGAATTTTCATTGTTTCTTTTGACATGCACATTATTCAAGAACGTCCTTGCATTCACGGGCGAGAGTAAGTTAAATTATTGTCTTGAAGTCCGTAGAGTTACTTACGTTTCTCAAACTTTACGGAGCTTAGTCAGAAAGTTCTAGAAACTCTGGTGTTTTTCGGTTTTCCATGGAAGATGGTGTACCCTTCATAGTATATTAAGTTACATATGAGCTATGAAATTTGAACCTGCTAAGTTTCATTTACAAGCAAATTTATATCGGCTGTACGCAGGGAATCGCCCGTTGACGCCTTCACCTTATGCTGGAAAATTCTGCGCTATGACAATCGGAATACGTTTTTGTGCATTCTAAGATCATGATTGTACATAAGTGTGTGAGTGAAGTTGTTAATTACTGAACAATCACTTCACTATGCTTTTGTTGTACAGAATTAGATACTATGTAATTATTCAGTAAGGTATTCACAACTACTCTTATCCCATCGCTGATGCCAGTTTCATTTGTTTCTTATAATGGTTCTTCGTTTCAACCGATTACACTACATTAAAGTCATGCCGGGTCCTAAGATCACTGTATTCCGTGACGCTGAATTTAGTTTCCGTTTTGCCGAAGAATTTAGAATATTTGCCCACGAATTTAGAATATTTGCCTGAGAATTTAGGTTTGCCTGAGTGCCTAAACACGGTATAAAAGGTTGTTTTGCAGACGTCTAAAGATGGCCTCCCAAGCCGAAGATTTTTTCACTGATATTTAGCGTTCAACAAAAGGCTGAGCAAACCTCTCACGGCTATGGTTGGCTCGCCAGAAAGCGTCCATTCAAAATCAAGCAAATTATTCATGAAATATTGATTGTTCTTTAAGCAAAAATGTTGCTTTAAATCATTCTGATATGTTGAATTAAATGGTATATTTGATATACTGTTGTAGTGGAACGTACTTAATGAGCTGAAAAAATACATTGCATAGTCTGCTCCCATAGAAGTGTGCGCAAACGTACATGATTGATCATTGTGTAAAGGAGTAAAGGAGTTACATTCCACAACTGCACGTACTTTATCCCGTTTTGAGCATTCGTTTAATATTTTACTATCGATTGAATAAAAATATATTAAAGATTGGTAAGCGTTTGCTCATCATTGTATCGTTCTTTTGTTCATTAGTTATGACCAACACTGTGACACTAATCGCCCATGAATATTATTCGTCTGTATCTCGTTACGGTCGCTTTTAATCGTTGTTTCAGTCCCGGAACTTTGTACGTAGGCCTCAGGCCAGTTTCTAGTTATCCATCATCCTATTAAAAGGAATGCCCGCTCCAGCAGTTAGTTGAGATATAACAGTTCGCAGTTAGCAAGAATTCACAGTTAGGTGGAACTTGATGTCTTTTACCATAGTTTTATGGATAAGTTAGGCTTGAGTTTACCTACTTGTGAAAATGACGTCGTCATCCAATAAAAGTATTTTTAGTGCCGATTCCTATCTTGCATTGTTACGTTTTTCTGTTTCCCTGGTACAGTTAAAATGCCCTCGTAGCTGCTACGGGAGTTGAGTCCTGTAACTTGTGTTCTACAAAAGGTTTTCGCACTTTTCATGCCAAAAATATCCCCCAAAAATCTTGATTAATATTTCACTCAAAATCAATGTATTATTATTGTGCTCATTTGTTTCCTACAAATGCAGTTATCTTCTTTTCATAGACATTGATTTTTCCCACCATACAAAAGTTCACTTTGTTCACGTAGTCCTTCACTTCTTTTATTAGAGGTAAATGGCTAACAATTAGGACATTTATTCCATGCATTTCACAAGAATCGCCTGTGAACGTGACCCGTGTTACAGACAGAGGAATCACGCTCCACTTTTTATCGTTCCCATGAATTTAAAAATCTACCTCTACAAAGATACTGCTGGTTTTTCTAACAAGCTTAATATAGCCTTATTGCGTATGAGCATAACGCTGCAGCTATTTCTTCGTACGAAGCTAAATGGAACCCTACCGCCTGAATTATTTGGTCGGTAAAGAGTTTAGTGTCATGTTTGCGTCTCAAATGAAGATCAATGCCTTAATGCGAGCCTCGATGGTGTGTGGAGAGCTTCTCCCGCAGACGGCCGATGCCCACAAATCTACGGGCGCAACTCGCCACGAATGCCAGTGCGCTTCAAGCTATCGAGCGGGACGGTCGTTCCAGCATTTGGTGTTCGGTTCTGATGTGACGGCAATTTTGGTTAATGAAGCTATCCAGTGTTAATTGTGGCGTGCAGCTCCATGTTGTTAAGTCTTTACGAAATGAAACTTTTCTCATTTCAGTGCCGGAACTCCGTTCTGTGTTTCAGTGATTCCTTTCACTTGCTCTCTCGTTCGCCACCTTCTCTTGTTAGTGCGGTTTTTCTCTTTCTTTGCTTCACTCACAATAATTTAATGGACGTGCATTATTTATTTTAAGACAAATTCTACTTGGTAGTGAATCCCTTACTATGGATATTGTTTCACTGAGAACATTCATGTATTCTGGCGATCGAATAATGCAGGAATATCGCTTATTATCGGCTGCCAGTAGATATCGATGGATGATCTCCGATGCTAGATATTTAACAGAAGATTGTGAGCTCAATGTTTATACGGCTACTTCGCACTCGATTTTGTGAATTAAATTTTTAAGAACAGTCTTCGAATTTGAAAAAGTCTTCACAACTATCTTTTTATGACGATTTCTGTTTTTTAATGGGTACTTGAGAATGCATGAAAATAATATCTTGTGACTAAATGAAACTTCGAGAAATGCTGGATGCCCATTGTGTTTCATACGAACTCGGAAGCTGTTGCTCTTCCAATAAGTTTGTCCCAACCATCCGTCTACTCCGTGGGTTTTGAGTGAGCCAAGTTCTTTTACGCTGGTTTTCACTTCAGAAGTTGTGCCATGTGGTCATTCACCTTTTCCTAATCAGGGCGCCCTTTACCAGCATTTGCATATCGCAATGATGGCATTTCAATTTCATGGGCTATATGCATGCTA
>VOMN01051988.1:0-13914 GCA_014899125.1 Orchestia grillus | reverse complement strand
TATTGGCCAATTTATTTCTTAAATGAGGCAAATGAGAAAAAAGCAAATATTATGTTATGCACTTATGACCATATTCACCCTAGTTTTGAACGAATCAATAAGAATTTCGGATTAAACTGTATTATTCCTGATGTCCATGATTCTTGACTGTGATCTTGACACATCTTCATCACTGAAATTCGGGATTGGAGCTTGATACTACGCAGCACCCTGGCCCGGCCCACCCCGGGTAAAGAAAGTCCGCTGGGCTGCAGTGCTACACAAATCATCTAAAGTGGCGTATCGGATTTATTTCAATGTTACACGTGCTAGAAATCTTCCGTATCAAGATCAGTTACCGAGGCTTTTCACGCAACTGCGGAGTACTCCCCTTGGAAAAGGAAGTTTAATCCACACATTCCTTGCATCCCTCGCCACACCAGTAGTTGTACGGCATTGAAAACCCAACAGTAAAACGTGTTGGAATTAATAAAGGTTCTTTTTTACTACCGGAAACGATGTGTACAATGAATGTAGCAAAATTTGACCATTTATTACCATAAATTTATCTTGTAAACACATAATTCAATATCAAAACTTATAAAGTCGGTACCGGTAACCCATGACTCGCGTACCGGCGCGGGTCCGTGGGCCGCCACTCTGAGTGGCACTGTCCCAGGGCTCCCTTTCCTATCACCCCCATCCCCTCTGGGAGGGGAGGGAGCGGGGCGGGCCACATCTACTCAATCATTTATTTTTCTACCGTCGGCACTGCAACGCGCAAAATTCTCGCGCGTCTTCTTTCCGCTGAAAAACGTCCTGCATTAAATCCATTAAAATTCAGAAAGTTATGGTAAGCATGCAGTCTTCTCTTCTCTCCGCTTAAAGACATCTTCCATTAATTAAATCGACGGAAATTAAGAAAGTTATGGTAAGCATGCAGTCTTCTCATTCGAGTTAGGGTCTATCGAGAACTTGCAGGCTAGCAGTTTGGATGATTTTTTTTAACTGATTAACTTTATTTCGCATATTCGAAGTCCCGAAGCGATTTATTGCGCTTGCGCAATGGTAATTAGTTTTGTTATGAAGATACGTGTAAAATTTCGCGTGTAAAATATTTGGTTCTTATAAGGAAAATATCTGCTGTCAAGTCGGAGCCCTGCAGCAGAGTTTGTTCTCTACGAAATTCGAACAAACTCCGCATCGTTCATCATTCATGTTTCTGTAATAGTCACTATCTACGAAATGCTTTTCCCTTTATCATCCGAAAATTGAATGCGATAAGAAAAGGATTTGGCAGAAAGTTACAAATGCCCTAAGATTTATTTGAGATTGCCTTATCCTGTACCGTTTCCTGCCCATGTAAGGGATTGTTTTTTTTTGCTGCCAAAATTTGATGCTGCCTTCAGACGTTAATTGAAAGAGGATATAAATTAGGATGCGATGTTAGTGATCTCATGGAATGTTTTGATGATTAAAGTTTTAACTTTTATTAATCAGTAAACGATTGAAGCTATGGAAGGATTTTTCATCTTCATTGCATTAAAGTCAATTTATAAAGACGAATTGCACCTAGTACTTCTTAGCCTAAACTCTTAGGACAGTAAGACAAAATGGTAAGGAAAAATTTGAAAAATAGTGTTCTGTAGGTGGTTTTTATATCATAAAATATGATTTTGCGAATGCTCATAATTACCCTTGAAATATTCTACTTATTCCATCATTTAACCCAAAATGCCGAATAACTTCAATCTACTGCATTTTTTCCAGAATGGTTTGCGTCCAACTTTTGTTTTTACGTCCAACTTATGTTTTTACGTCCAACTTATGTTTTTACGTCCAACTTTAGGAAGAACTTGACCTAATATGACCATTGGGTCACTGTTAAGTTATGTTGACAGGTGGAAAATTAAATTTACTAAAAAATCCATAGGAGACGGGTACCTAATTTTTTACTTGGTTGTTTTTTACAAAACATCAATCTTTTCTTACAGCTCGATTATCTCACGATTTCTGATAGTGAAAACACAGTAGCATATTCCGTAGATTTATTTTGTTTTTGCGTGCTGTCGCACGTAAACATTTTAAAGCTCTAGCAGTATATGGATTATTGTGCCCGTCTTATTGAAGGCTGCGAACTGACGGATTGGTGAATTAGGCCCTCGAATCTGACATACGAGACTCGGTGATGCTTGAAATGCGCGCTCAACTCGCTGACTCGTTCAGATCAGGTCAACATAAGAGTATGTGTTTCTTCATTTCTGCCGTACCATGTAATCTGTGTCCAAGTTATTAGACTTCAGGAGACTTATGAACTTTAAACTATGAGCTAAGTGCTTTTCCTATTTTTCCAACACCCGTGTAGGAGACTCACTGTCTCTGGAAAGTTGACTAGCCGTCTCTGGAAAATAGACTCGCCTTATCTCGGGAAAATAGACTCGCCTTTTCTCAGGAAAATAGACTCGCCTTATCTCGGGATAATAGACTCGCCTTATCTCGGNGACTCGCCGTATCCCTGGAAAACTGGTCATTATGGGGAGATGCAGCAAAGAAGATGCAGTTCCTCTGCAGTAGCCGCCACTCGCTCGTTAAGAATGAGACTTTCAGGCGAACATAATTGCGCGTCCCGCTACCGGGCCCCTCCCAATTTTGTGACGTTCTTATTCTGCGCAAAGACGCAGTCACTCATTAGTCTGTAGAAGCTCCGATGAATAGCAATGAGTTGTTCCTCCTGCCGTTATTCTGTGGTCCGAGCCGAGCAAAATCGATGTAATCTCGAGACTGCAGTCTATGGAACTCGCAGAGCTTCATTCAGCGTGATCAGCCTATTGAGGCATCGAGTTGGTGGTGCTCGTCTCGAGTGCAGGCTTGGCCTTGATTGCATGGAGTGCTGCCTCCAAAGTGCTCTTGTAAGACAGTCTGTTATTTGTGTGGGAGGGAATGGTAATGCCTGGAGGCAACCAACATGATAGCTCCGTACGGTAATTTATTTGAATGGGATATTGTGGGAAATAGTCCGTGCATTTCACAGCCTTGGGCTTCTGTGTGGAATGAAAACTTGCAATAAATGTAGTGGGTATTTTTGGTAGCACAGGAAAGTGTTTTAAATAGCTAGTTTTTTGGAGATTTCTTGCTATCGTACAAGTAAAAAAAAACTTCTGAAATGAGAGGTTTGAAAGCCTCCTATTTTATTGTAACAGGATTTCTTTTAACCACCCGCCTAATCATAGGAAAAAGTTTAAAATGCAGATTTTTCAACCTCGAGTGAAACCTCATGAAGCTAAAGTTCGTAAAATCGTTCATAATGCTTCACCACTTCACTACCACATTTCACAGTAGATGAGAAACCACCTCCAACTCTGACGAATTTCCAAAGAACGAAAGGCAAGACAGGCCAACACTTCAGGTGCTGAGAATTACTCCAAATCTAAACGTCTTGATAGACACTTTATCCCACTATGGTGTGTAGAGGCACGACGTGGGTAAAAATTCTAGCAATAAACCCAGGTCATTCTAGCAATGGTATCCCGGATACCAAAGCGTTAGAAAGCTGCACACACTTCCTGTTCTTGGGCTGAAGTCAACTTACGGCAGCATATTTCTCGTCAGTCCGAAGAGTTCAGTGCTCAACTGAAATTGTTTACGAGTTGATGTTCGGTGCGTGAGTCACCTGAGACCAAGCCGTAATTATCTAGTCGTTCCTAATAAATTATTTATGGAGTATGAATTTTCGAAATTCAACGAGTGTGTCACTTGCGGTTTATTGTTGTTTGATTTAGAAAGTGGGTGCGTTCGAAATTTTACTTTTGTAAATATTTTTCCGTTTACTAGTTTCAAGAGTTTGAAACAATCCTTGGTAGTTTTCCTACTTCGGGAATTACCCTTGCCCTTAAAGGTGGCGTAAAGCAGTCTGGAGGAGGGTATGGAACCTCACTGCCTCATTTGTTACTGGGGCAAGATTTCACCATGTCGAGAAGTATACCAAAAATTTTATTTTGCAGTACAACTACAAATTTTCCCGATGTGCTGGTGATGCGTTATTCTTTATGCCTGAAACCTTATTCTTTGGGCCTGAAACATTGTTCTTCAATGGTGGATACCTGATTCTTCATGCCGGATATCTTATTCTTTATACCGGATGCCTTATTCTTCATGCCGGATATCTTATTCTTTATGCCGGATGCCTTATTCTTTATGCCGGATGCCTTATTCTTTATGCCGGATGCCTTATTCTTTATGCCGGATGCCTTATTCTTTATGCCGGATGCCTTATTCATTATGTCTGACGCCTAATTCTTTATGTCTGACGCCTAATTCTTTATGTCTGACGCCTAATTCTTTATGTCGAATGCCTAATTCTTTATGTCGGATGCTTTTTTATTTATTCACGATGCCTTTTTATTTATTCCGGATGCCTTTTTATTTATGTCGGATGCCTTTTTATTTATNTTATTCTTTATGCCTGATCTCTATCATCATTACTAAAATCTTTTTTGTAATAGAAAAAATTTTCATCGCTTCCATATTCATAATTAAAAAATTTTTGTGAGGGTAAATCTTTTTGAGCATATTTCTGAGGCTCGGAATGTAATTTTCGTTGAGAAACTTCAAAGGTCAGAGGAGCTCGATTCCCATCAGATTTCATATTCTAACGCAGGCTCGAAGGATAAACAACAATTCTATCGCCATATTTTCTTGACGGAAATAGTCATATGTAATAAAAACGAAAAGGAAATCAATTTATGTATGAATGAATAGTGTGTTTTTATCCTCAGAATTTCTCGTTGAACTCGTTTTTAAAGTAAAATATATAAAATGTTCTTCTCACTTGTACGTGGACTTAAGCTACAATTCTGTCGTGGTCCCGTATGCAAACAGGATTCATGCACTGAAATGAGGGCTGTCGTACCCAGCGCTGGCGGCTTGCAGTCGTCGAACCAAAGTTCCTCCCACTGATCTCTCATCGCCCAGTTTAGCGACGTATGAAGTCGTCTTCAGCCTTGACTACATTAACCGATTCAATCATCTGAAGCATCAATCATAATCGAGACCATTAATTTAACTCCTGATTGACTTTATATTGCTCTGCATTATCATGGCTACATTGGATTATATTGAAGTACCCTGGGCTAACGTACGCGGACGCACGGGCACCTTGACGGATGGAGATGTGCCGCCGCTGTATTTATGTATACAACGTCGAGCGTTGCGGTACGATTTATGAACCATTCCAGGGACCATTCCGCACTTCTGCGCCGCGGGGAGCCTTTTGGCATTACATATGTGATGAGATGGACTGCGATGAAATTGCTTGGAGAACGAGTTTTTTTTTCAACAGGGCGGAACGAATTTCAACTCGTTTTGAAATGACCTGTTGAGCGCACACCACACTGCAATGAGAACATGCAATTACAGACGAACTGCTGGTGAATAATAGCTGACAATTCAGCGAAAGGCTGCTGTGCAATATTTGTACATACTAGTCTACTAGTCTACTTAGGGGCAGTCCCGTAAAAATAGTCCACGGTATGTGCTGGTCCTATTTGTTGAATGCGTGATTTGAATTACGTTCGAAATTCTAAGGTCCAAGTATTCGAATCTTGCGCTCTTTACACAAGAACACTTCTTTGAATACCTCGTCCTAAATATCGCGAACTCAAAGCAAATTGTGCTTGAAACAACTACGACATACGTGGGCGACTACCTTATCTAATGTCGATAGTTTTCTAATAGTTTTAACCGTTTTCTCATAGATGCGAGCTCCCACAGCACCCGGCAAACGCTCACGTCATACCGAGGTGGAGTTTGCGCAGTTTTTCCGTGTAACTTTCTCACCAGAGCAGGAGTACGTGATTTTGGCCGCCCTAGCTCATGCAGCGCATATGGACGACTGAAATTCTAGACTCACTATAAACATGAAATTATGGAAAGGTTTCGTGCAGGAGGACAAATACTGCAGAAGCAGCCCGTGTTGTTACATGCAGCGCATGCATGCGCTGAGCTCTATTTAAGGCTCCCCTGTGAGAAAATAGAATTCTCCATTCATTGAAAAGAATTTCTAATTTTGTTATCGAAATTATTTTCGTTGGAACTTTAGCATGCTTTCATTTGAGTCATTTCTGAAGTTTATTGTTCATTTTTCCTGCGGTAAGAAGACCCTTTAAAATTTCGATTATTTAATAAGGTGGAATTTTAACTTTCGGTGGTTGGCTTTGGAAGTTTAAAGGGTAGCAACATCGAAAATTCCCACGCTGATACAAAATGAAAATCTCACATTTTGGTGTTGGCAAAGCTCCGTTGTAAGTTATTTTTATCCCCATCTATTTCTGGAGCGAAATAATTTGAAATTTATGATGTAAAATAAACGTTGTACATCCTCATTCTTTTCCAAAAGTTTTCTTCCTCCATCTCCACACTTGTTTCCTTCCTCCACCTCCACACTTGTTTCCTTCCTCCACCTCCAAACTTGTTTCCTTCCTCCATCTCCACACTTGTTTCCTTCCTCCACCTCCATTCTTTTTGTTTCCTTCCTCCACCTCCATTCTTTTTGTTTCCTTCCTCCACCTCCGCTCTTTTTATTTCCTTCCTCCACCTCCACTCTTTTTGTTTCCTTCCTCCACCTCCTCTCTTTTTGTTTCCTTCCTCTACCTCCACTCTTTTTGTTTCCTTCCTTTACCTCCACTTTTTTGTTTCCTTCCTTTACCTCCACTCTTTTTGTTTCCTTTCTCCTCGTCCACTTGCTCCAAAAAAATATTTTTGCACCTAGGAAGTCCCCATACCGTAGAACCTTTCGCCTCTCCTCCACGATGGAAGGAGGAGCTTATCAACGGCGGAAAATGATGCATCATGCTTTGTTTGTTCTTAATTGGAGCGCTGTGTGATTGATCAGCTTTGTGGGGCCAGGATCATTAACTGAAGACTAGATCTTACATGGATCCACAGGCTGAACATATTTTCAGAAATACATGGTAAAGAAAGTAACTTTCTTACTTTTTACAGCATTCTTAACAAATATTAAGGATGAAAATAGGTATACGAGTTAATGGAACCACGGCTAATATTTCACATACGTAACGTGCGTCTCATATTCAAATCGTTTTTTAATTTTTTATATGCTCAGTGCTTCATGTGCGTATAATATATTTTGATCTTGAATTTGTACAAGCACGGACATATTAGTCGAGATAGACGGACAACCGGAGATATTAATCGTTGGCAAACTATTTTCAAGAAGTACCTCTTCTGAACAAGAAATATGTGAAGGCGGAGTCTGTTGCTCCCGCGCTGCACCCAAGATATGGCCGATACCCAGTCTTGCTTACGAGCTTCACCTCAAACGTTCACTACAGTACATTATTCATTATTACGTGAGATTGCTCTGCTGCAAACATCCGACTGTAATAAACCTGTCCTCAATCTCATGGCCATAAAATGTAACTATTGCCACAAGGCGTTCGCAAGCCCAGAACATCGAGTTGACTTTTACTGCCGTTATGTAAATCTGAAGCCTTGCAGTTTGAGGCCCGTAACATAAACTGTCGAAATACTTCCTGCTATGGCCGCTAAAATGTCGTTACCAGGCCGTGAAGGAGAGCCTAAGCATGCGCCTGTCCCAGCTCCAAAAGCGCCAACAAAATTTCTCTATAGACTCATGTAACATTTTTGGAAAAATACGTTTTTAAAAAGTTTAGCTCGACATGCGTGATTTATTTTTCTCTAAAGTTTGCAGAAATTAGCTTAATTTGAAAGGTCTTTTCAAATTTATTTTTCTTGTACGTAAAAACTGTACCTTTTAAGACTTTTAAGAAATTCTATTGTCCTGATTTTGACTCAATTAAACCCTACATAAACCTTAATTTTCATATTAGAGTTCATGTTCGGCTTATATTCTTCTCTTAAAATTCCCCTCATGGGGAGATGCTGGCGGAGACTGTCACTCATGCAGTGCATCTCAGGGACTAAGCAATCCTCTCGGCATGGGTAGAATTCCTAACCTAATCGTGTAACTTTAACTACTTTAACTATCCTATGATGCTTTAACTAAAACGAAGTACATTCTCTTTTCATACAGAAAAAATTTCCGCTCTTTCTAATAACGATGGGATAAGGTATAATAGAGCAACTGATCCCTAAAGTTTCTGGGAATCATCCTTGACAAGCATTTGACGTTCAGTGANTATGGGATGCTCTAACTTATGGGATGCTGTAGCTTATGGGATGCTCTAGCTTATGGGATGATGTAGATCATAAGATGCAGACGATACAAGAACTTCATTGTTTTCGCTGGACTATTTACCATGTATCGGATGTTCATTGCACCCACTAAACTTGTGACATTAATTTTTGGTTATCTGTTTGGCCCTCAATCAAATTACGGCAAAATTCGAACGAGATGCAGATGAGATGTTCATGATGGAAAAATTCATGCCGTTTATAATGATCAAACGGAGCTCCTGCACAATGAAGGCTCAAGAATTGGTGCGGCAAGAAAAGCTCAGCCATTGCAAAGTATACTAAACATTCATAGTTGGGTTCGTACACGAGCTTGTTTAGCGGGAACTAAGTAATTATTTTCTATGCATACTACAGTCAAATATATAAATGAGTTATTGGACGTAATAACTAAATAAGGTACACAGTGAAACCAGACATAGAGTTAAATGACTAAACATTTCGGGTATTACTTGAAATGACTGTAGTTCACTGACTCGGTTAGGTTAGGCGATTAGTGTAATGAGATATGTCATGAAATGACTGGAATTTTTAGTCACTGCGCGTAATAACTCATTTCACCGTGTGACGGTACCATATTTAGTGTAAAAATGTAGTATATTTTTTTGGGGTGAACACGAAGCGTATATCTATAACTTTGCAACCCCTCAGGTGGTTGCTCTTCAGCACATCTTGGGGACTTAGCGATCAAGCTTTCTTTATTAACCCCAACTGCACAAAACGTTTGACATGCGAAACGAAAATGAACTTTGAAATGCAACTTAGGCTTACCGTGTGAATCGCATCAAATGCAGCCGCGGTGGCTTAGCCCAAAATATGATAGAACAAGAATCATCGCTTCATATCATATACATCTTATTCTTGTTCTTGTTTCTGTTCTCTTGCTTCTTCTTTTCTTCTTCTTCGTTTTCTTCCTCTGTGTCTTGTTCTTCATTTTACATATATGAGCTCGATTCAACATTCTGTGTAAACGTGTCCAGCAACTGACAAATTTTTTGTGGACGTCTCGCTATCTCCCTCTGCTCTGCTGATATTTTGAAAGCAAATAAAATCTACCAACAAACATTGCGTAATTACCGACGGCGAATGCAATCAGTTTCCACCAGAATTAAATCGTTCGGTGCAAGAGCCCGTAAGAAATATTTCCTCGCATCAACAAATTGAAATTCCCTCGTCCTGATCTATTTTTCCTTGTCTTTTGACGACGAGCTCATTTGATGTCTCATTAGTAAGCTCCGCTCGGAACGAAGACTCGCATAATTCTAATTGAATTTTGATTAGCACGCATGCCTTTGTTGTCGAGTTTCTTCAGAGCTCGCTACTCCAGCTGAGGAAGGTGCCTGGGGCTGGAATTTTGAAAGATCGTTCACAACATCGTAATTACCGTCTATGCTTTGATCTCACAGGCCTGCCACGCCAGCTCAGGAGTGCCAGATCGGTGGGTATGGACGCTGTAATTCGCTGTTTTGAAACAACTGTATTTTATTTTTTCGTTGCCCGAGAAAAAAATGCTGCGTATGAACATATTGGTCGTGCCTGACACGGTTGCATAATTATGCGTAAGTTTACATGTTAGCGCAATTGTCCCTAAATGAGTGGGGAGGCCTAAGCTTATCCTGGTTGACGTCCACACAAGTCGTACCAGTGTAAGTTCTCGGCGAGCTTCCTCCGACTAAAATTAAAAAAGTAATGTTGATCGCTCAAGCTAAATACAGTGTTTCATCTTGGCGTATGTTACTTTTAGGTTGTATAAATCACCGAAAAAACTTTGGGATTTCTTTTTTTCGTGCCTACCATGATTCTCTTAGTGTTCACACCTTTTTCGTTATCTCATTTTTGTCTTTTCTTTCTTTTCATTCTTGACTTGTTACTTCTATGCGCAGGTGATCCTGTGTGGGAGGACACCTTGTGCTTAAGCTGCCCGTTCTCTTTAGTCCATACTAAATGTCCATACTTCCCTTCCTCGCTTTGAAACACATTTCATGGGGATAGGCAGCTTCAAGCTAACTAATAAAAACAACCAATAATCATAGCGTGAGTTTCCCTCCTCAAAGGCAACGTTGAAAAAGATGTGCTACAAAAAGGCAACGTTGAAAGTGTTGTGCTACAAAAAGGCAACGTTGAAAGTGTTGTGCTACAAAAAGGCAACGTTGAAAGAGATGTGCTACAAAAAGGCAACGTTGAAAGAGATGTGCTACAAAAAGGCAACGTTGAAAGAGATGTGCTACAAAAAGGCAACGTTGAAAGAGATGTGCTACAAAAAGGCAACGTTGAAAGAGATGTGCTACAAAAAGGCCACGTTGAAAGAGATGTGCTACAAAAAGGCAACGTTGAAAGAGATGTGCTACAAAAAGGCCACGTTGAAAGAGATGTGCTACAAAAAGGCCACGTTGAAAGAGATGTGCTACAAAAAGGCAACGTTTCAAACAGACCTGGCAGTCTTTGGGAGATCAATAGGGCTCCTGAGCTGCTTTTCAGAGGAAGAATGTGGCGTTTGGGCAACGCCGATCTTCAGCATGGGGCTCAGGGGACGAGTTCGCGCGCTTCGAACCCATGCTGACTTTTTCGCCGAAGTAACTGTAATTTTTAACATTAATACGCTTGTAACTGTCTACATATGTATGTAGCTCTGTGTGTCACACCCTTCATCAATAAATACAGAGACCATTGCGGTATCTATGCTACAGCTTGATCATTAACTTCCACTCTTGAAGCGTCTAACCGCAAATTATTCGCGGTTCCTGCCAGCTAGTATAATTGTGCACCCCAAATATTGTTTCGAATTACCTACAAATTTATCGATGGAGTGGTGAAAAAGTTCAATTGTGAAATGCCACTCCAACTTGTCGCCACAGCATCAGCAGCCGCACTTGTTACAGAAGCTTGTACGGGAATTTATCGTACATGATGGTAGTCCAAGTTTGTATCTATCAATTGTTTTTTTTTTTGCGTCTTAAACCATTTATTTAAACACGATGAGAATTAGGTAGAAGAACAGTCAAAGCACGAGATTCTCGAGTACGTATTCCTAATCAGCAAGACTATGTATGGCAGAGAACGCAGTCCGTAACAGTGATACAGAAAGTCACATTATTTCACTTGAAATTTACCGTCATTCTTGACGGTAGGTAAAAGCCAGTAAATTCATAGTTGAGTAGGCGTTGTTTCTTTCCTTCGGCTTACTCACTCAATGAATAAGCCAAAATCCTGCGCAACTGATCTCTCTTGTGTACGCTTTCGTTATTCAACTCTACAATTTTTCGCCTATGATAGTGATGATTTCTGCCCCTGTTGAACCACTGGTAAATTGACGCGTGGTAAAGGTTGTATAATTTTATTTATTCTCACAAGTACTATCAGATTTTTGAGGTTGTGATAACCGTGGTGTTTGGAGTCCAATTGGGATTTTCCAGATCCTAAAAATAAATTTCAGTGTTAATGATGAGACTTTTTAGGAGTGTATCAGTTAAAAACTGTTGTGAATTTAGTAATGAAACGCAAATAAAGCTTATTAGCTTTGGAATATAAGCTCGCCACTTTTACCTAAGATGCGCAGGCGTAGGAAGACCGCTTCAGTACCATTAATTCAACGTGACTGGTCTAGGTTGGCTTCAATATCATAGCAAAATGCCTAAAATTAGTTAAAAAAAAGCATACAGGTAAAGGATGGATAAGATTGAGAAGTTTGTAGCGTCATTACGGACTACCATTTTTTTTAAACTGCGTGGTGCTAAATCAGGGCTAAATCAGGGTGTCATCAGGTTCATGGATTTTGTACACCTCATGTAGTTTTCTCGAATGTTCACTCCTTTTTAAAAATTGTTCCAGTGCGAAGAGACGTTAAGGGAAGTTATAAATTCAGCAGCACGGAAATTTTCCAGATCATTTTGCAGTCGAGAGTATTAGCGTCACAGGAATATGCGTGGCACCACATGACATGTTCGCTGTAACACCGATACCGGCACACCCTTCCTGCCGTGCTGCTGCTTCCAGGAATGCGTGTTTATTATGAAATCTCGGTCTAGGTTCCAGGAGTTAGTGTGTGTTATGGATACTCGGTATAGTTTGCAGGAGTTAGTGTTCATTGTGAATACTTTGTGTAGTTTCAGAGTACAAAGGATTCGCTCGGGTTCCTCTCTCCCGCACCCATGCAGAGAGACTGCCTATGATTTCGCTAGACCGCGTCGCTTTGACAACCCTTCACCGTTCACGTACAGCCGAGCTGTGCCATGAGAAGCTGTGATCAGGTCACTAGCTGTGCACAGTACAGCGCTCAGGTCGAAGTCGTAGCTTATCTGTACAATTTGGTGTAATTTTCAAACAGGTAGGACGTCTAACGCTATCAGTTGGAATCGCACGCTTGAGCGTCGGACCATGTATGCTCGGCAGCACAGTCAAAAACTCGTATTATGGAAGGATTTTGCCTTTTCATTTTACTTGAAAAAAAGTAGAATGGGATGAGAGGAATTTTTTTAATATTCTGTTGAGAATATGCGTTTGCTGTAATAACAAGTTAATCGAGCTGTAGGCTCTCAGATGCTATCTATATGTTAATGCCCTTGTAATTATTTATGTATCTATGTGTGTCACACCCTTTCTCAGTAAATACAAAAATCATTGCAGTATCTAGGCTACAGCTTGATCATAAACTTCCGCTCATAAAGATTCTAAACGCGAATTATTCGCGGGTCCTGCCAGCTCGTAATAAAAAAATTATAATGGAGCTCTGACCGCTCCATTGTTGTGGCAGACGACACGCAGGGACTTCACTTCTGCAATGGCGATGCTCGAGTTTTATGGAAGGATAAGTTTTTAAATTTTCAATATTCCAAGTTATACCTCTACGCTTAGTTGTAAAAAGCTGAATTTGGGTGAAAATAATTATGCATATTTGGAAAAAAAATGCCTCAATCTTGATTTTTTATCACAGCTAGTAATATTGCATGGCCCGTAGTAAATTTTGTGTCATTTATGATGAATCGGTACTGTCCAGCCCTCCTGCGTTCCTCAGCGTCCATGGCGATCTCTGTCTAAAACTTTTCAACTTAAAGCAATTAATCTTCGAGTGACTTGTGACGCCATATGGCTGGGCATTCAATATTATAACGAGTTCCATTTCGCCAAAATAGAAGCTAACAAATTTTTGATTGAGTTGAAATCAAGTGTTAGAAACGCGAAGCATCAAACTCTCCTTAACAACAGGAATCACGTGAACCCGTTTTTCTGCTAACGTCATCGGTTCCGTGAGTTTTCACTCGAAAAACGTACCTTGCATAAATTTTTGTGAATCATGTTGGTACAATTTTAGTATGTATCTTATCAGCGTGTTCAAAAGAAAGTTGGAGTATTGTCGAAAAGTTGTCAAAGAATAGTTTCAGCAAGCATTTTTTTAAAATATGAGTTTCCCAAATCCCTCTTTTCCTCCGTGCATTTGCGCAACAATAGGTTCCGCTGTTAGAAATGTGACAAAGATGGGAGTCATTTGACCGAGGTGACTCCAGGCGCATCTGAACTAGGGGGGTCAGCATCAGTTTGGCGGCATCTTGAAGTGCGTGGCAACGTCAAAAAATTTATTGATAGCATATTTTAATGGTGAAGATACTTATTAATAAAATCAACCAATTTCACTCGAGTAAAGTGCTAGCTCCGATCCGGTTGCTAAACAAGATGAAAGCTAATTTTACAGTTTCGCCAAGGGTTTCA
>VOMN01051938.1:0-21784 GCA_014899125.1 Orchestia grillus | reverse complement strand
AAATTCAGCGGAACATTCATCAAACGAGTAGGCACACAACACTTAGTAGAGCGTCTAGGTCTTGGTTTGTGGGCTTGCTAAAAACAGACTCATACTGCTCCTTCAGGATCTTGTATTTCGCGTTTGGTTCACTGATTATGTTGTCCTACACTCGAAACCGGCCGATCAATGACTTGGTTCGAGCTTCATTCCTCGCGAACGTGTGGAAGTATTTCGTGTTCACAGGGATTGCATCGACTGCTTTAACCTCATTTATGGCCTCTACCTCGTGTGATTCTGTCAAATGTTTTTCCAGTTAGGCAACACGAACCGACACTCGACGTCAAATCTCGAGGCACGTCATTTCTGACAGTGGCTTTAATGAGCCGCCTTCTCTTTCTCATTGCAATCTGGCGGTCTCGGGGCACTATTTCCATTTTTCCTTCTCTCTTCATAGATGTGTGTTTACGGCACGTCACAAGAAGCAATCTCTGAAGGCTTTCGTAGACTTCTTGAGACATTTGGTGGGCTAGTTACTGTTCCCAGTTGATCTGGTTAAGGCCCTCGATTGTGCTGTCCCAGTTGTTTAGGCAGCTCATAAAATTTAAGGAGCTAAGGCCCCTGTTGTTTCGGCTTTAAGATCGGAGGTGTGCATGTCCGAGGTCTGCAGTGATGAGGAGTAACCTGTAGTCTGATAAATTGGTTTCCTCGACCAAAACCTGTTACTAGTTTATTGTAGTTGGTAATGACCAGGTCTAGTCTGTTTTCATGCCTAGTCGGGACTGCCTCATATTGTTCCATCGCAAAGTTTTCCATGAAAGAAAGGTGGAAAGCAGCTTGCTATCTGGACTCTGTATAGCCCGTACATTGCTTCTGTAGTCCAACACATTGAGGGTAAATTGAAGTAACCCATCAAATTGAGAGTTGGTATATTAGAAGATTTCTGACCGACAGTGCAAACGTAAATGGAGATCCAACACAGAGACAAACTCGTAATAATCGCAAGAATGCATAGGTCTCGCTCATTATTTTATCGAAAACGATATCTTATACTTCACAATATCTGTGAACGGCAGGTGCCGAAGGATGTTTTATTAACATTTATGTTCCATAAATTTTTCACCGAAAATGTAATCAAACTATCCCATGAACCTGTTAATGTTTCTCATTGTGGTACCGAGTGTACGCTCGTACGTGTACGCAGAAACTTTCACTTCCAAACGAATGGCGATTTACGTCCGACGCCATTGAGCTTTGGGTTTTATGAAAGATGTGCGATGGACATTCTCCAAAGCAAACTTCAATTCTTTAATTTCCCCTTCCGTTTAAACCTTGGAATGCAGTGAGCATGGATATTCTAGGACCCCTTCCCGAGACGTCATCGTGTAACAACTATATCTGGAACATTATTGATTTCTTTACGCGCTTCAATGTTATAGTTCCAATCAGCGATCGAAGAGCGCATACTGAAGCAAAAGCGATACGTATGCATCTCTTTGCTCCTCCTTTCAGTTGTCCTTCAACTTTGATTTCTGACAATGCCGCTGAATTTACTGGCGACGTAATAAACTTAGTGGAACCAGTACAATGTTAAAAAACTTGAGACTGCTCCTATCATGCTAGTTGGAATAGGATTGTGTATGTGTGAATTTCATAATTGCACGAGCACTGAGATACTGTGTAAATAACTCCGACGATTGAGACGGCAAACTCTGTGAAATAATGTCGTCCATCAATACCGCTTGCAACGTGTCAATCGGTGACTCTGCTCACTTTGTTCTATGCGCCAATGATATGAGTCATCCAGTAAGTCTAGACAAAAACTAAAATAAATGCCCTTGTACATTTACGATGACTACTTTGAAGTATTACGCGGCCGCTTCAAGACGATTCATTTTGATATGAGCCGTTCGTTGAACAGAAGCTCTGATATTTATATTGAAAAAGGAAACGAAAGTACTCAAGACCGAGAACTAATCGTCAACCGAGTTTATTTGCGTCACATCCCTAAAGTTAATGAATATAAAAAATTAGCCCCGTTTTTTGATGGTCCCTACATAGCAGCGGAACGCGTGCACCAATATCGATATAAAGTCAAGCATATATTGCTAGGGACTTGCAAAAAAATCCACATTGATAGCGTAATCACTGGGGTCAAGTCTAGCGCAAAACGCTGAATCAGCCGAAGCCCCAAGACTAACCATCAGCGTTTCATTGCCCTTAAATTTGATTTCCGCCCTGTTCTCAACAGCTTTAGAGTAATAGCGTCTGCGAACGCAGCTCGTGCGTTCTGACTTAGAGGCACATTTATTGATACTGTAAGATATAGGCTTGCTGATTGTATTATGAAGTTTACTACACAAGTCCTTATGTTGACAGTGTGAATCTTTTTCCAAGTTCATAGCGTGAAAGGAATGTTAAAAACACTCCTCTATTTGCATTCATATTAAAATACTCAAAGTGAGTCAAAATCTGAACAAAACACTTTGGAGTCCATACATTTAAAATTGCGATATTTCGATGTTCTAATTATCCTCAAGCAGATCAATCTGAAATGTATAACTGTTAGTTAGAATCCTACTAATGAGTAAAACTCAAAACTATTCGATGTATCTCAAAACTGAACTGCAGACTATATAGAATGTGGAAATTTGAATCAAAAACAACTTATTTCTGTAGTTACACTCAACCCCCTCCACCACAACCGTCGGCAGGGTTAGAACGTTCCCCCAACTAGTTCACGTTCCATTATCATTGGTTTTTGCATACCTATTGAACAATCTGAGTGCATAAAAATCCACCGTATTTTCGTTGAAGTTCGGTTTGCATTTACAAATAAGGAGGGCTTTGAAGATATTCAAATGGGTTCTATTGGAAAAGAACCTTTAATAATTCCATCACGTTTTACCGTTGGGTTTTCAATGCCTTACAACTACTAGCGTGGTGAGGCTTGTGAGGAATCATAGTATGATATATAATCTAAGCATTGTCGTAAAGATCTTCTTCGGTTGGTTTACGGTCATGCTCAATACGAAAACGGTTCAATATGGCACCCAGAAATTTGTGGAGAAAAATCATATTAACTAGAAAAAGGATGAAAAGACGATGAGATAGAGAAGGGGTAAAAATTGTAAGAACCAAAGCGGGCAAGAAAGAAGTCTCGAAGGCCTATTCAGGGTGTTCCATGAAAAACGGAACCCAAAATGAAAATATAATTCAAAAATTAAAACTATTTGCTGCATTTTTATTCTTTTTCGACCATATTCTTCCTTGAATGCTTTTCAATAAATGCTATACGTTCTGTTATTTATTTTCGAAAATATTCACCTGTAACTACTCTACTTGAAAGCGTCAGAAACATGTTTGCGCAGGAAAGGCAAAAAAATAAAATGTGCACGCCACAATTTAAGTTAAATGATGCTGGGCACTTAGCCATTATCAATGAACCGGCAATCCCAGAGATCGAGAATATTCAAGCCTACGGAGTTGACAGAGTTTCGTGGATACAGATCGGTGCATCGGATCACTGTCAGCTGTAAGAACACGACTGAGAGAAGTTTTTAATAACTATAGTTGCATAAAGTCAAGAAACTGATTGGCCTCCAAGATCCGCAGATCAAATAACATACGACTAATTTCTAAAGGGACATTTTAAGACGAAAATATATTCTAGTCCCCTTCAAAACACTGAAGAATTCATAGAATCATTGTAGCATAAATGATTCAATGTAGCATAAATGATCGACAGTTAATAACACGAGTTGTTTCGTCGAAGAGATCAAGAGCTCAAAAGTGCGTGGACAGAAATGGACACGTGGATGGAATTCGAGCTTAAAATGTGTTCACAATATTTTTAATAAAATGATTTACTACGTATTAGTCGAAAGGACTTATTTTCTGAAACTTAAACTACATTCAAGTTGTGGTGGGTCCATTTTATTAGTTAACTTTTCTGCGTAAACGTGTTCCTGAGAGCCTCAGTAGAGTAATTACAGGGTAAATATTTTTTAATATATTTTATCAAAATTTATAGCATTTGTTGAAAAGCGTTCAACAAAAAATATAATCGAAACAGGAAAGAAATACAGCAAATTGTTTTTCAACCTCGAATTTAAACGTGCAGCTTTTTGGTCAATGAAGAAAACGTATTATTCTACACGGAAACCCCAGAGCTTCTAGAAACAAAAGCAGCCGTAAGAAAATGGTTTAAGAAATTCATTTATTTAACAGTATACACATCAAAGACACTCGTGAGGTAGGTCGTTCGCTGATCGAGTTCAAGAAAGCCACAGAGTGGTATTACAAAATCAAACACCTCTATGGCAGCAGCAACCAGTATCACCACACACGACCCTACATAGCTAATGTTTACGGAGAAGAGCGCCATGTCACCAAGGTCATCAGACGAAACCAATTAGAGGCTGCAGACATGCTTTCTCTGCCCACGCGAGAAGTTCAATATACCTCTAAGAGTAAGAGTAGTAAGCTGAACAGGTTTCGGTTTGTATGACTATGTACTCTACGCTTGAGGCTGACTCGTATTTCTATGATTTTTAAGAAACGTACCATTTTTTTAAAGCACTGAGTATACGAAATGGAAAATGAAAAGAAATCAAATTCAGCGTGTTTGAAGCTTATTCTCGAACCATTTATGAACACAGAGCAATCTCACTGTTATACATGCACGATATAAAAACTTCAACTACAATTTTTTTTAATGAAGACAGGAAAGTATAAGCACTTGCTAATAAAGTGGAATTGTAGAAAAAAGTGTGCAACGAATTTGAACTCTACGCCAACTCGAAAAATTGGTGTTGAATCACTGGNGAAATTAACTCGAACCTCCACGAAATGCTCAATTATCTTACAGTACACAAAAAACTAGATACTCTCAATTATGATCCCTAGCACAGCAGAACAATTACCACCACTAAAAAAAATTCAAATAGTAAGATTGAGGATGGAATTCAAGCACAGTTTAAGCAAATTCCTCCATGGTATTGGGGTTGTCTCTGGCACCTCTGTTCCATTACTGTGTGGCTTAACTAACACCAACATTCCGTCTCCACACCTACACTACCTATACACTATGAACAAAGCATAGACGTAAATAATAGAGCAGAGCGAAATTTAGTTACATTATATTTAAAAAACACTTATGCCTTTTAGACCTGATGAAATAGTGATTGAATACAACCATGCGGCCTTTCAAACAAAAATGTTAGCGTAATGAAGAAAAAGAATGGCAAAATCCCTAAAGTTTCAGGACTGAGATACACGAAAAGTGAGCTACTTTCACTCAGTTTCCACATGCCAGAATAACTCCACCATTGCTATAAAAGAGTATAAAAAACGGGAGAAAGTAAGACAGACCTGAAGCACAAGGTAAACCCATAAGTGACTATCACAACTAGAGTGAGTAAGTCAGGGGCCAGAGTTCAGCCAATGGCTTGATGGAACCCGTAGGTATAACCCCAAACATATGAGATCAGGGTAGGAAACACACTCGGGTTAAACTAAAACAACAACAAACACTAGTCATGAGGAAAAAATTACTGTCCACGATCATCTCTTCAGCTTTTTCGCAGAGCGAATGAGCATTTTCCTTTGCTTCACGTGTTCGTTATTCTTCTGTCGGAGTTTCTGGAACTTGACGGGGACAGTTTTGTCCTCAACAGAATAACTGATCTCCCGCAAGCCGTATTTGTTGCGGCTCTGCTCATGCCGACCGTCGGCACTCTCTTGCTCCAACTTCAGTCGCTCGGCGAATGTCATCCTGCAAAGCAGACGTAAGGATAATAGTCATCTTCAACTGAACTGCTACACATAGACGGTTAAACAATACAATAACAAAACTTATCGGGCCTGAGAGCATTGTGCTCATGATCAACGAATAGCGTTCGATTTTTCAGTATTAGATTGAAGAACTCCTCTGATTTTCTACGAAGATCGATTTTATAAAAATGTAATATGTATCATGTTGTAAACTTTGAAGCATTTTCAAGCACTAAAAGAACGATAATATCAACCGTCACACTGATGTTTCACTAGGAATCTACTGCACAGCATAAAAAGCATTACACAATTAAAAGTTTTTAAGATAATATCGCGTACGTATAAAACTGAATATGTCCCAACAGGTTTATCATCTCGTCGTCTCACAAAGATTCTCAAAAATGTTGGTACGATATGCGAAACGACTCATCTGACAGTCACCGTTGACTCAGTATACCATTGCACTTCCATGATACATTGATAAATTATGGGTGCAACAAACATAAAACGGCAGACGCATTGATCAGAACTGTGACATTTACCCCAAGTGTAACATTGGATTTAAAGTGTGACATTGAAATGTACAGCGTGCATCCAACTTGACGAATCTGCCCATTATTTCATACCACTTTTTTGCTGGTTAGCAAATATATTGCTGCAAAACAGATCAAATTCACTACTCTGCCCCTATGGTTAATACTGCAAACTATAATGCGTTTCATGAAGAGACACCTAATTTGAATTAGGTACTTTTGTAGTTGGAAGGCTAAAAGCATTCATTTGATTCAGAATACTTCACCCTGAAAGTGAAATATCGATATTGATGGCTTTTCACTGTGATTAATTGCTCTCAGTTTTATTTCAGCATACTTGTGCATAACGTATAATGGATCAGTTTTCAACTAAACAACAACGTGTCATGAAGACAGTCTATTTAAGTTTGGTACCTTAAGGAACACCCAATGTTTACGATTTTCAAGTTAAGTTCAGATTATTTTTCCTGATTGCCTTATAGTTGTGGATAGGCAAAACATGTTTAAGGTGCATTTTTGACCGCAGCGTTTGTATCACATGTTCAATTGGTTTCATTGCTTTGAGGTGCCATCATAATATGACAAATACATACTAGGGTAATTTCATCTTAACTAGACCAGTGGTCTCCACCTCATAAATTTAAATTATGAAATTTTATCATTTGATTTCAGGCTTATGCCATGCCTAGGCCTCAGGGTAGGTGTGATCAAAACTCATGTCAGTACACGTAAAATTACTCCTTTCTCTTGCTTTATAATCATACTAACAATCATAATGTAAACTCTTTTCACAATTTGTCACAGATGAAAAACGTAACTACTAAGTAGTATGTATATTTCATTCTGAGTGAGCAGAGCCCATCCTGAGGTGTATACATGGCACATGCCTGGTAGATTTACATATCTGCTAAACTATGTACAGTTTGCAATGAAAATATTATTACACCCACTAGGATTCTATATCTTCACCGATTTCTTGGAATTGAAGTATATAAATTTGAAGCTTCAACTGTTGATATTAAGCAAACAGGAATGAATGGAACTTAATTTTTGTGAGACACTGGGTGTCCACAAAGCCTTTCCTGGATGCAAGGGAGAGACAATGTATTTCCGACTAAATCCAGACAAAAATATGAATATAATATGTTTTTTTCAGATGGCTTATCTGTCATTGATAGTTATCAGGCAGAAATATGTGCATTAACAATGACTACTCAATGGAAGACTTTTATGGACACCCTGTAGATTGCACTGGATGACACAGGAGCCCTATAACAAATCCTTTCTATTTTAAGTACACAAAAAATTAATAAAATAATGGGAAATTTGTTTGAACAGGTTCACAATAGTTCTGAGATGTTTGTATAGTTTTATTTGATACATCCTCTCCTCTCTACATCCTCCTTCAACCTGTTTGGAGTTGCCTTCAGTGCTACACACATCACATCTATCAATAATTCGGCCCATTCTTGCTGCTGTGATTGTTTTCAAGCTTCCATTCTTGAATGAGTTTTTGAAACACCAAAAATTAGTTTGCCAAAATTTAATTGCAAGTTATATAAAATAATAAAAGTGAAAAATTACCATTCTTTTCTCCATAAAAGGCTGCGCTCAAGTCAAGCACTTTTCCCTATGCCACCAATAACACAACAAAGCAACTACTTAAACAGCATCTTCCACTGTATTTCATAAAGTCTTTGCACCAGTTCATCAGTTCAGGAGAGAGAACTTTTAAGACCAATGTAGGAGAAGTTCCATCATTAGTGTATAGGTAGCAGAAGTTAATTAACCTTTTGATACTTTTTGTATTAACAACAGATAAGTCACTGAAGCACTCAGGTATTTCTTGCACAAATTATTTTTTTTTTGGGTGTTCAACTTGATTAAGACAGTACTGCTACTGTGTCATGCATCATACTGTCATTTATAATACCAGCTAGCTCTCAAACTTTTAGTCTCATTTCGATTGTGAAAAAAACACAAGGACGGTATGTAGCTAGGCTATTATTCCACTGGATACCTCGTTCTGCATCTTGGATGACTGAAAGATAATTTGAAGCATAGTCCTTCAGAATCATTTTTCCTACGCCTCAAAATTTTCTTCCGTCATTTTGAGAAAATAGGCCAGATGATTTGTAACATAGATGATCAAAAGATCTAAAGTATTTTACCCAAGATGGTAGCATTATTTTCAAACAGCATCTATTTCACTTCCAGAATCATTCAATTGACTTGCATCCATAAGTCAAATTGAATTGAGCCTTCAGAACCAATTAAACTGGAAGCTTTTAAAAGGCAAACTTGAAGGGCACTTTTTCTGTCATTGTACACACCTGAAATTTTTTCTTTTGCATTACAAATGGCACACCACAGCAAATGGTTTTACTCATAAGTATCTATCCCCTGAACATATTGTGACATACTATTTCAGAAGGAGTTCACAAAATTTTGAGAACCCAAATTTACTATTTTGAGTATCATAGTGAATGAATAAGTCCCAGATGATTGAGCAACAATTTCCTATGCATTTGAACTTTTTCTCCAGTAACTAAGATAGAATGGAGAGTACAATTAAATTCCTGATCATTAAGCTTTAAAATAAACTAGATAAAAATATGCCCATTGCTAGACAAAAACTTTCTCTTTCTGTTAGTTAAAATATAAAAAGTGATTCAAAGAATGATTACATATGAAGCTCATACTATGATTATTACACGAACCAAACAATGTAACCATCACAAATAAAACATTTTGATTTATTTTAGATGGGAGCACTAACCATGAACAAACTTGACGATTCAACCTGAGAACAATATAGGTATGTCCACCACCCACTTATGTTTCATAGTTCAAAGTAATCAATTTAATTGGCACAAATTTTTCATCTCATTTGATAAAGAAAAAAAAATGTTCAGCACAAAATTCAAATATGACTGATTTCAGAATTACTTTTTTTGCAACATGTAATCAGTTGCCACTTCATGTAGTACAACAGGAGCAAAGTTAGGTTCCTTTCCTACAGCAGTAATGGATTTTTCCACCTGGAATTTAGCAAAACTTATTAATATTGCAGTCCACAAATGTAACAAATTTCATTAAAAAGAAAATTGCAAGATGGTGATGGTTCTGAATGTTGCTCAACATGATGTCTAATAACAACCATTTGAAATGGTATGGGACCAATAAAATCTACAGAACAAAAAAAAAAAGAGTTGAAGCATGCCTTCATTAACTCTACAAAATTTACAAATTGTAGTTTGTGCAGTGTACTCAACACAGGGAAATCTCTTTCGAATTTGAAAATTTCAACTAACTGCTCATTTCTCTAACTCAAGATCTTTGAATAACAAAGATCAAAATTTAAAGTCTGCAAATTTACATGTTTTAGATTTTGAGCATTCCATAGCTAACCTTCCAATTTTAAAATCCCTCATCATCTTTAAACATCGAACAAAAATTAATGAAAGGGGATCACCAGTAAAATTGTGTATTGTAGATTTAATTTTTAACACATTCACTATGGATGAATGCATATACCTAATCTGTTATTAAACAAAGAGTGCTGAATTTGAAATTGGTGACACTTTTGTGCTTTGAAGCTAGACTTGTTCCTGTCATTTTTGCTCTTCTTTTTTTACTCAGCATATTGGTCTTTGTTTACTAACACAATTCATACATGAGAGTTTTCTACAACAACAAATAAAAAGGGTGTTGGTGCACAGGTAAACCATTACACAATACTGGTTGGTTGATATACCAGTGGCCCAATATGTAGGCAATGTTTCAGTTCAGAAATTTCTCATTTTTATGTCATATTTTACTCATACCACCATTTTGTGTAATTCAAGGTAAAAATTTGATTTCCATCTCAGAACAGTGATGTGCATTTTGAAATCTAAAACATTTGTTTTTAGAATGATCATTTTGACTTTAGTTATTTTTATTCTTGTAAAAATACTTGTCTGGATGCAAGTGTCATCATTGACTAAAATTACTTACAATTGCCCAAGAAAAACGTGTCTGTGGTGGCTATACAAGAGCAGAAGTAGAGACTTACTTGCGTATGTGCTTTGGCTCCTTTTGGATGCCATCCAAACAGCTGGCTGATGTGAAAGACAGGGAGACATTCTTCTGTGATTTTTTTGAAGCATCTTTAGATTTAGGTTTATTTGATAAATTTATTGATTCGTGTTTTTTTTCTTTCTGCAGAGTAGAGGCTTGCTTTTCCACAGGTTCCACAGTCTTCCTGAATAATACATCCTGAAGACATATGAAACATATTAGCATTATGAATAGAAAAGAAAACAATGAAGGAACCCTTAATACTTTCAAATTACACAAAACTATTAATTGCTTAGAATGTCAATAATATAATTAAAAAAAGGACATGATGGTACATACTAGGTAAAAAATAGGTTAGAATTTGTACTTTTTTACCCATTTATTTGTTTCAAAGGAATACAAAAATAGTGGAGTAACATTATGCTTCATACAATCACAGGGAAAACTTGGCCAAGTATTGTGAAATGCACAGGGATTTTTAAATTGTGTTATTTTTCAACACTTTACTATAGAAATACAGAGTTTGGCAATAACCAATTGCTGAAGTTAGGCCAGGAAACTATGAATCCTTCAAAGGAATAATTTCTAATTCAGCTGATATTTTTTAAATAGTTAATGTCATGCCAGCCTATCCCATGTATGTCAATTATGTCCATCCTAGGCTCAGTCTTTCATTACATACCTAATGATGACTAGAGTGCCTAAAATGTATTAAATTTCTCACACATTAAATTTCGACAATAACATTCAACATTCTGCTATCTGTTTGGCTTAAATTATATCATTTGTTAGTTTAAAGCTTCCAATCCATATGAAATGTGATATAATGACAGGAAAGAGAAGAAGGGACCATCCAGTACGGACTATAGAAAATGTGGAATCTATGCACAGGTATGTTCCACACCAGAAGAAGGAAGAGGAAGAAAAGACAAAGAAGAGATAACAAGGAAGGTTTGAAAATTTATAGAAGTAAGGTGGGCACAAAGACAAGTTCTGAAGGCCTATCTATAGCTAAGGTACCCTAACAGTACTTCTCTGGGGTACCATAGGATAGACAAAACTAACCTAACCTTACTGCCTATCCTAAACCTTATGAGGGGTCTGTTTGACTTAGCAAACACTGCATTTGACAAAGTGAAACACTACAAAACTTCAGGATCAAACTATATTTTTTAATTCTTTCAAAGCTGGTCCTACAAAGGTCTGGAGAGAAATATTTGAAAAAGTGAACAACTTTGAATTTTTCATATTATATGTGCGCAAGAGTTGGCTAAGAAACTGCAGTATGAAAAACTACCTGCTTCTCTAAAAAATAAAGTAGCCATTCCCAAAACATGGATGAATTCAAACACCACATAACATATCTTTAATACAAATTTTTGCCAATTATAAAACCTTATTTTACAATAAAATAACTAAAATATTTATTTTTCTTCAAGGCAATTTATATTTAAAGCAGAGTTGCAAAGTTGCAAGGCATATGGTCTGACTCACACTCTGATTTATTTGACAATAAATTATATTATCCACTCTGTTTTATTAGTCCATTACCTATAATGTACACCTACATATTCCTTCATCTGCAGCACCATCAGTATTTTCATACACAAGGTTTAGAATATGTGGGATAGGATAATTTATAGGAAACCTAATTCTTAGATTAAAAAAAAGTACCAATGTGATCAAAAATATTAAAATCACTAAAACAAACAACAGACATCCATCTTCAGTACCTATAAAAAAGAGAATTTCTGAGTAATATTCTCTAAAAAGCAAAAATAAGAGCACTTTCAAACGTACCCAGTATCAATGTGAGTACCTAGATCCCTTGATACCTTACAAAAATTAATTTATAATTCAGCAATGAGTTTCAATTGAGGACTATATTTAATAATCTCAAGACCGAATTTAAAAATGTACAATGATTTTAAGATAAGCTTAACAATAGCACAGATAAAATTTAAAATTGAAAAATTTGTCCTACTAATCAGTGATACTTGGCTGAACAATGTTCTCTAATAGATGAGGACAGTTTTACAAGGCTTAGTCCTATTTAAAAGGAAACTTATGTGTAGAACATTATACAAATAATTGGAAAGCAGTGCTTCCAATGTAAGATTACAGCAATGATACATGTCTTTATACAATGACACCACCATGCATCAACATGTCTGGAGCTCATCTCCTTTTGCAGAAGGAACCTACAGTATGTTTATTTTATGACAAAAAGTATGTATGCATATATATGATGAAGTACTTATGGACAATGGATTAAATATATTTAAGAATGAGTTGGCAGAGATAAATTGTAAAAACATTTAGTTTGAAAGTTCTGAACATGTACTAATTTTCAACTACATTTGCAATACAAATATTACATTAACCAATTTTTTCAATCAAATATGGTTGTATTACAGTGATATAGAAATGACAAATTGAAAAATTATAAAAAGAAAACCTTGAAATGCACAAAAGAAGCAAGAGGTTCTCAGAGCTGTATTTTATACAGTTTGATAGCAATGTGGAGAATAAAGTTTTACCATAAGATTCAAAATCTCTTACAATGGAAAACTCAGGCGAGTGTGGCAATTTAAATGAAAAACATCAGGGTGGCATATATAAAAGGCTGATAGTTGAAAATTTTTAATGCATTTGCATTCTGCATATCATTTAATAAAGATTTCAACTTATGAATGTACAATGACTAATATATGTAAATCAAACTTGACTGACCAAGAACCAAATATTATAAATCAACTATAATGATATAATCAACAATTTGGTCATATGAAAAATTGCAAACTTGACTAACACTCACGTAGGAAGGAGAGCCTAACAGTCAACCAGTTGGATAATTCCATCCAGCTTGCTCGGCGACCCTTTCAAATTATGGGTGTGGGTTAAACCCACATATCACGATGCACAGTGCACACAACTAAAATCATGTATATAGGAAGATTGCAGGCGTTCTAGAAGTAAACCTTTGGATTGAAAAAAATGAGCTGATGGCATGGGTTTTAACAAAAATAATGTACACAAAAATTTCAGGAAAAAATCTTGCAATTATTATTGAGAGCTCTACTTTTAATATCTTTGACTGACAACCAAAGTATGGGCTAACACAGTAGCTAAATGATTCATATATATATGACAGAAATTTACCAATTAAATATTGTAAAATTGAATGATTTGCAGAGTGAATATCTATTTAGAATAATCAACAATTAACTTTTCTTTCATGGGTCATCCTGTGTTTTTCAATTTTAATTTCAGCACATACCTGCATTTTCCATCATTAGAAGTTTTGAGTTTGTTTGTACCATCCTGTGTAAAACTTTTTCCTGAGAACCTTTTCCTTGTGTGTATTTTTTTGCACTTTTTTGTTCAATTTTTTAATTTAGTATTTCTACATCACTATAATGCAATCTTATTTCTTTGAGAATATTGATTAGATGAAATTTTTGTATGGCACATTTTGTTGAAAATTACCTCATGCTTGAAACGTTCAACATTTTTTTGCCATCCCAATTCTAGAAAACTTGTTATGCAAAAACGTTTCACCTAATAAAATATTGTGTTTCATTTTGTACATTTGAGATCTAGAGAAAGAAAGTTAAAAGTAAAACCATAATATTAGGGCACTAAGTGAAATAATTTTTATAACTCCCTTTCTTTGGCTTTTATTATGCTTCCAACTTTCTTTCATAGGCTCGCAAGCTAACAAAATAACATGATATTGGTCTCTTGCCCATAAATATTTCCCTCAAATAAATGGATGCATGTTCTTTCATAATAATATGAACAAAGATTCCTTCTTCAAGAGGAGGGAAGCTCTTGACATGTTGCACAGTAGTTTTGTGTATAAATATATGTGTGAACACTGTAAGCAGTCTTACACTGGGAGCACCGCTCTCCAAATCTTTGTACAATGTGCTCAGCATGAGTCTCTCAAACAAGACTAAATCATCCAAAACCCTCCACCTCATCTATTAAGGAACATTGTTTAGCCAAAGACCAACCAACCATTTAAAAGTTCAAATTTTACAATTTTAAATTCAGTTAGTTTAATACTTGCCCTCTGAATTTGAGAACCTTTGTACATTTTCAAATTCTGTCTTAAGATCATTAATTATGGTCCTCGATTCAAACTAGTCAATGTGCAATAAATTTATTTTTACTCAATGAAATGTTATAGGAATACTAATTTTTATATTTTTAATGTATATGTTTTAGAGTATTATTTTTTTTGTAGACTTTTATTCATAACCTACATTTTTTAAGGCACTAAAGATTGATTTTTCACTACCTAAAATGTAAATGTTTCAGTGATTTTCATATTTGTGGTCACGTTGGTACTTCTATTTATTTTTGGTACTATAAAATTCATGAATTTATAAGTTATGAACAATATATGAGAGGATACTACTAGCAGTTGTGAATTTTAGTTTCCCCAATTTCTTATTGTAAGATTCCAATAATTATTGATTAAAACCTGTGAATAAGTAGGGAACATAAATTCACTAAAACGGATAGAATTTTTAAGCTATTGATGAATATAATTTCACATACTTAACTTACATTACTTATACTGATTACTGATAGTATGTATTACATCTTTACCTATTTTATCTATCTTGTGAGATGTTAGTGGTATGCTTTGTGGACTGAAGTTGAAGAAAGACATTGAAGTGTTTGTTAATTATGATAATTAGTCCAAGAAGAGCCATGAGCATTTGCCTGAGTAGCATGTAAAAATGAGCAAAGCATATTAAATAATAATTCAATTGGATTTCAACTGTAGGAGGTTGGATAAAAAATTAGACTCTGACTCCTAGCATTTTCTTGAGTTTGACTCCAACTCCTCCCACAAACTCAGACTCCACAACTCTGATTCACATGTACTTAAATGACATATTCTCAACTGAGATATAGCCACATTTGAATGATGATGTTGCTGCATTTGAATCACAATCATGACACACACACTTCCCTTATGAGCTGTACACAACATTTCAACAGCATCCAACAATGCACTTCTGCTAATCAGTAAACCAAATTTCAACACTACACAATGTTCTCAAAAATGGTCAATTTGAAAAAAAAATGAAGGCATTGAAAAACTTGTTCATCATTTAGCAATTAATTTTGTACATTGCTTCGATCACCTGCCAAACCAGAAAAAATGTTGCGTATCATAAAATTTTTCAAGAATGTTCACAAACATCTTTTGCGTAGATAATTTTGTGAGCAACATAAGCCCTGCCTTTTGATCAGGAGTGAGCAAGAAGAGGATGAATTTCGTCCTAACTCGTCTCATTGGCAAATCTTCACCACTGAGCCGGACAAAAAACAATTTAGTTTAGTATATCCATAATTAGTATTCAACATAAGTATTGAATTGTTCTCTACTTTTGATCGGTTCTGGACACGGAAGGTCAGCCAAAGTGTTGAATGTTATTGAACTAGATAGAGATATAGTTATGCTCGAATTGAGATGTCTCAACATTTCAATTGTGTGTATTTCAATACCCAACAATGTTCTCGAATATCATAAGTTTAAAAAAATTTAAGAATACAAAAACCTTCATGAATTTAGTAATCAATTTCATACATTGCTAAGTTCACCTGCTGTGCTAGAGAAAATTTTCTAAATAAAACATAATTTTAAAGTATATTTTAAAAACTTCTCTGTAAGAGTTTTGAGTTGTTCCAAATTCTGAAGCAATTTAGGACAATTTTATTTAATAACACACTACTGCTAAAACCTAGAATTGTTTTCTGTGGAACATTTCATAACCCTTACAAAAACCTACAAAGTCACTTTAAATACTCTGAATTTAAGTCATGTTTAAAGTTATTAACAAAAGAAATTGAAAATCATCCTTAGCAGCCCTATGTGACTGTGTGTATTCCAAATAAGATGTTTTTATCAAAAGAAGCTGAAATTTAATCTATTCAACTAACATATATGCTCATATATCTTATACTACATAAGGTATAAATGACTTTCAACAAAACAACAAATATTTTAGAAAACTTTGGAGAAGGTTGAAATAAAACTGTATGGTAAAATATATTCTTTTATGCATACTATTTCATCTTTCAATGATGAATAAAATTAAATATTACATGTATTGGTCTGCAAAAAGAAGAAAAAGTTTCAATTATAACACAGCTAACACAGAATTCAACTATAACAGTATTTAAAACAATATGGGAAATTTCATTTATTGTGCACTCCATTAATTTTTGTTTTAGTTACCCTGAATTCCATATAGATAGTAGGAATGTAACCTGTGACTTTTGTCACTATTATTTTGAGGAGCTCATCTGATAATATTTCATGTTTGTTGATATGAAACAACTCTCAGGCACATAAATCAAAAAGACCTAAAAAATTATGCTAACAACACACTATAAATTATATTTCATTTCAACAACTCACCTGAGAAAACTTCTTCTTAGAATCTTTACACTTCATTTTTCTCCTTTTGTTAATCAATTAAAACTTTTTCAAGTGGCCAAGAAATGAAGCTCAAAGCTTGGAATTAAGGCTATCTTAAAAACAATAACAGAATATGAGAAATTTTTTATCTGAAAAGAAATGTTCACAACTGTTAACATCTTCAAACAAAGTGAATACAAAAAATGTTGTAAAATATAAACATTGTGAGAACTAATCCATCACAAGGCCAGTACTGCTCTAGTACAAAGGTGCTTCATCAATATATGCTTGCTCCAGCTACACCTCACAATCTAACAAAAGTTGATAAATTGTTAGATTATTTGTTAAATAGGTGCAAAACTGAGTATTTAAGAAAAACATCAACCTGCAGATATTTGATCAATCACCAACTTCAAAGTAAGAGGCTGAGATCAATGTATTGGTGACTCACTGATGGGGACCCTGTAAAGTCTTCTACTATCTTGATATAAAATTCAGTAAACTCTTCTGCAAGGAGTTTATAGTTACCATCCACTATGTACTGTACATCAGTGTTATCAATCTCCAAGCACATCATATTGTTCACTGAAATGATCATATAAATATCATTTACTATTTCTTCAGGTTCTAAAATGCTTTATTTTAGGGTAAAATAAATCAACAGTTTCTCTCAGTTTAACTGCAAAATCCAGGAAGTGTTCTAAGGGTCCCCACTTAAAGAATGTACATATGGGTCCTATATGAAGTAGTGAAAAATTACAGCCAAGGTAGTAATATGCATAGGCCAGTAGATCAAATTTAACAAATAATTTTTTTGAGAGATACAACAAAAACAAATGAAACCTCAACTTTTCTTACTGGTCATGATTTATGATGGATACCATTCAAAACTTTAGGATTTTGCACAATTTTGTGGGCACTTTATCCTAGGTTAGATCAAAGACAAAGTGGGATAGATTTACCATAATTTCTACCAAAGCAGCTAATTAAACTTACAAGCAATTTGCAGCACTTTCAAGAAGCTTATATTTGCAGAGAGAATAACTTTTGTTTAATAGATTCTTTCCTCATTTACAACATGTCAAAATGTCACAAGGCTGCACAAGTATCCTCTCAACTGCTTACATAGCTACAAAGGTTTCAAAAAGCAGATAAAAGCTACATTACATATGTCACATGGGGCATCCCAAATTATTGTAATTTGTAGAAAGCACCATCATTTCTTTGGGAGAGGTGGGCTTCCATGGCCATCACCCATGTACATAGATTGAAAGTGTTGATTGTTTCTCCTTTTAGATTTTTCATCTCGGACCTTGACAAAGTAAACTTTAACAAAAAAAGTTTTTATCAAGTTTTTATGGTTGTGAGGTTACATGTACAAAGGGGATTCAAAATTAACCAGAATTCATATAATTTTATTGTTATTGTAACATATTTAAAGTGTTATCATCTTCAAAGTATTCTCCATTTGAGGCAATCTACCAGTCCAGATGCATTTCTCACTTTTCAAAGCAGTCCTGGAACTCTTGTGAAGTTTTTTAATGACTTAATTTAATGATAATAAATTCTTCTTAACCTCTTCAATTCTTCATTTGAGGGAACAAAATGAAAGATGCAGGGTGCAAGATCCAGTGAACAGGTGGGAACATGCTATTCCTGGTCAAAAACTGTTTCACACTCTAAGAAGTATGTATGTGCTGGCACATTGTTGCTGATGCATACCGCTTCACTACCATTCTACCCTAAAGTATGTTCTCTATGTTCAACATGTTCTCCAACTCTAATAGTTGCATGTGATTTCTTTCTCACAGATTATTTAAAAATTAAGTTTACAAAACCCTTTCAATTGAGTTGCAAAATTTGCAAAAGCAAAACATTTACAATGTTACCAAGCTTAAAGACACCCATGAAATAATTTCAAAATCGATGCAAGCAATGAGACCTATGCCAAAAGTGTCTTGCAAGCAATAGAGGCAATTTGTTGGAATAAATGAACTTACAAAGACTGGAATTCAAAATTGTGTAGTTAGAAATAAATATTTGTCTATTAAAAACACCTATTCTTTATTTTTTGCCTATTTTGATATTCAGCTCTATTAAAGCAAATGAAGTTTGTGATTACACTTTCAAAAGCCCACTTGCATAAAAGGCAGAAAAACTTTTTTTTTATACATAACGGTTCTCAAACTATTATAATCACTAAAAAAAATTAAATTGATTAGTGTAGGCATTTCACATTTTAAAAGGAGACCAAGTTCATGTACCTACAATCAATACCAGATAAGTAATAAATATTTGAAAATCCTGACTTTTATTTGTGAAACACCCTTTAGATCAGATAAGAAGTTGCATTGTTCTCCAGAACAATTTGATAGAATTATTTTATTGGAAAATATGCATTTTATTAGCAAAAACTGAGAGAGATATAACTGAAAATAGTACCAAACATATTTTACACTATCTAGTTATAACAAATTTAATAATGATAATAAATTACATATAATAAGACAGTATTTCACACCTACTAGAGAGTGGGTACTGGTTGGAAATGTAAATGAATTTAAAAAATTGAAGTACCTAGTTTAAAATAATGCATTCACTGAATTTGATTGTTGATTGCACTTTTAAGGCATACCCACACTATCAAACTCTTTGTCAATCACAGACACACCAGAATGCAAACAAAAACACAAGCTCTTCTGAATCATGTCCAGACTGTGCTTTTGGCCACATAAAGTTGTACGCATGCAGAATGTAAACAAAAGACACTGTTCCTTGAATATGTGTATAAATTTGATGCATGCTAGTATTTTAATTTAAATTCTTTGCAGTTTTTAATCCTGTGGGTGTTTTTTTTACAAGTAATGACACTTTTTCTTGTTTGAAAAATCTAAAGCCATAGATCTTCTAATGTAATGCTATCAGTTTGGAGGCTACTATTTATGGTAAATTAATGGATCCTCAATTTAAAACGTTGGTTGCAATGATGCTATCTTCCTAGGGGCAAAACAACCCACCGGTGGGATGTATCACAGTCAATGTGTTAAATAGGCTTATATGAAATCAAGCTATCATCTAACAAATAAATTACCAAAATAATCATTTCCCATAAAATCAAATATTCACTAACCCAATAAATACATAAACAAGTAACTGCTTGCTGTTCCTATGAAAGTTTGTGCTCGGAGTTTACCAATATGTTGGAAAACAAAAACACTGAAATCTGCCAGCATGCAAAGTGTGTTCATGTTTATAGAGTTTAAAAACACAAAATTGGTTTCAAAGATTGTTAGTGTGGACAGGGCTTTACACTTTACACCCTCGTGATAGTGTTTGTCTAGAGAGCCGAAATGCTTGGGTGGCTTTTATCCTGAGTGTTTTTATTTTTGCCTCTTCCCTACCCCATTCTTCATCAAGAACTAATATTTTAAATTTTTAAGTCCCTAAGCTTGCAGCAAGTTAGCCCAAAGTGAACACTGCCAATCTGTATAATACTAAAACTCTGGTCGTCTTGCTTGTTTGTTTGCTGAAACCATGCACACGTTTGTCTGTCGGATTTGAGTATTCGGAATTTATACTCGTTTAATCCTGTATTGTGGATACCAATTTAACTGCATAGGATATATTTCTGGATACGGTTTGATATTGATAAATTTTATTTGACCCAACAGGTCATGTGTGGTCTAGTAATTACTAAAATTAGATCCTGGTTAGTAGCAAGAACTTTTCTGTACGCCATTGCAGCGCCAAACAAAAATTGTTTAATTTATAATTTAGGATCCCCCCAACTCAGAAATGCTGGCAACACTGGCCAGCATTTTGAATTCTAAAATGGGAATGAACAAAGGTTAATTAAATTAATCAAGGTTACACTAGGTCAAGTTTGGTTTGGTTAAAAAAGGTAAAGTTAGGAAAGGTTCTTTGAGTTATAAAACACATGCTTGTAAGGGCAGTACACAAAACATGCTATAAAATCAGTATCTCAAATCATATTAATTCAGGATGGGTTTCATGTTCTTATTGGTAAAACAGGGGTAAAGATACACTAGAAAAGTTACATCAAATACATAAATTTCTAGGATGGAGTCCTTACATAACAACTAACCCATAAAAATATGAAATGACTAAAATGATAAAAAATAGGTCACGTAAATTACTAACAAAAATCACAAAATTGTTTTGAGTACCCCTAGGTAATGATAATCTATCAATGAACAATGCATATGATGCAGCAGCTATAAAATTAACAGACAGCACAGAAATTTTATTCAACAGACACGAAAATGTTAAAATTTTCCTGCTTGGAATTACTGTTGCTTGAGGTTAGTGGTCTTACTTTCTGCCATATATTCTGGAATACAACTTTATAAACAAAGTTTTATTTAGTCTTAAAATAGTCAAATTATTGACTAAAGACATATATTATTTCTATTCCACACAACTGCAGGGTGTAATTTTAGCTCAAATAATGACTTCTAGGAATAATACTCTCTGAAAAACTGAGTCCAAAAATGTACGGAAGGATCAGTTAACAATTAAAGCAACACCTCACCAGCTCACGCCTAGGTTGCGACTGCTAGTGCTGGACTGCTGGTAATTCGGTAAACAGGCTCCCGGTCAGAAATTTCAGATAAACCCAGATCGAACATGAAAAAAAACATTTAAAAAATAAAAACCCAGAATTGTTATTTAATCACAAAATAATATAGTTCCACTTGAAATGATAATCGTAATTTTGATTTTTTATTGATCCTCTTCCGAATTCCTTTTTCTAGCCGAAACAACAATATTAAGATCACTACTCGGTTGTTCAAGCCGTTAACACATTTCGCTGCTTGCGAACTCCGTTCATCACATCTCTCACTAATTCAGGTTTTGGTTTCCACTCGTGATAGCTTTGAGCACTTCTTGGCTACGCTTGTTTAGCCAGCAACCTGCCTCTTAACCTTTTATCTGTTCACGGATGCCAGTAACACAGGTGTCGGTGCAG
>VOMN01051932.1:0-57344 GCA_014899125.1 Orchestia grillus | reverse complement strand
AAGGAAGAGGCAAGCAAGGGAGGACGGGTCTCATTATTGCATTGTTCCTACGGGACCAGGAGCCGGAGAGGGACAAATGCGTCTCTGAATAGAAGACAAACGCCGCGGGGCTGAGCTGGACACGCCGGCCCCTGATAACCTGACGCGAGGGCCGCGGTAACGACCGCAGGAGGGGCTGAGGCAGCAGGTGAGGCGTGTCTCTAATGATCACCGCTAGAGGGGGTAACGATGACTTGAGTAGACGTAATGATGACCTGAGTTTAGGTCATGATGACCTGAGTGGACGTCATGATGACTTGAGTGGACGTCATGATGATCTGAGTGGACGTCATGATGACCAGAGTGGACGTCATGATGACCTGAGTGGACGTCATGATGACCTGAGTGGACGTCATGATAACCAGAGTGGACGTCATGATGACCAGAGTGGACGTCATGATGATCTGAGTGGACGTCATGATGACCGAAGCAGATGCAATGATCACTTTTACAGTACCTTAAGACTATTACCGCGTGATGTAATGACGGCCAAAAGAAACCGCGGAGGTTATCACGAGGTAATGCCGTGCCGACCGACCAGTGTGGCACGCAAAGAATATCACGAGGTGGCGTGATGACGGCCACCAGAGGGCGCAGGGATTGCGTGAGGAAGCCAAGAAGAATCGTTTTGTGTCTAAAACTATGAAAAACTAATATTTATATTTGAAAGGTACAAATTATGCTAAAATCTTTTGGAAAATACGTACATTTCGTACATAATTGTACGCTCCGTCACATCATCCTGCTCTTTCTAATAACGATTCATTCTTACTTCTGTTATATATTTCTAATCTTCCTTGTACACCATGTATGTATCAAAAATTGTTTTCTAATGTTTTATTGCTTCCATACTACCATCTTCTGGCGACCTATTCCTTCAACTCTTATTGATTCCACTAAGCAAATGTGAACTTTGATTCTGAACAGAGAAGGAGGATGGGGGTGAGGTTTCGCACAGAGGGTAAGCCGGAGAAATAGGACACCGACTGGTTTGAAAAAAACTCGCGGAGACTGACGTCAAATGTTCCCGTGAGATTACGTGAGGCATCGCTAACCTATTTTCTCTGAAGAACGAGTGCACAAAGAACAAGTGCAAGTGTCGGACGAAAATTAAAATAAAGATCGTAAATAATATTAGTGATAATCCATCCCACCCTGTATTCAATATTTATCTTAAATGTTTCAAGTTGACATCAACTTTGCGAAATCTGTTTGCTCTTCATTTTTTAAGACATGTATTGTACAAATTTGTTTTACCAAACCATGATGGTTTCAATTTTTAACTTGAAGTTGACCCAGTTTGTTAAAGTCAATAATTCTTCTCTCTCACTTATAGTTCGGTGCATCATATTTACAGCACATTTCCGAGCTCGAGGTTACTTCTTCTACAAACTTTTCATGCAGCTTGGATACCATCGTAAACTTGAACCACCGTCAAACAATGCCAGTCATGTAACAAACGGTGGTAATCGTGAAATACAAGTTGATGTACTCTACCCTCATTCCTGTCACGAAACTCTTTAATTACGAGCTGCAGTAAGTCGTTTGAACATTTCCAATGCACGCGAGAGCCAAAGCTTGTGCGTCGTTGTGTACACGAGATTCTTACATGAAGTCGTTGTGTACAGGAGATTCTTACATGAAGTCGGTGTGTACAAGAAATTCTTACATGAAGTCGGTGTGTACAAGAGATTCTTACATGAACTCGCTTTCATTGCACGACATAGATTTGTACGCGTTAGTTATGCACTCACGAAAAGCCAGGGCATGATTTACACGCTGGAGACACGCTTTTTCTGGCCGCATGATATGCACTCAATGGGGCGAGTCTTGCTTCTCTGCAGGAAAGGTTTGCAAGTAGGTGTGTAACAGAGACTTGCGCACGCACCGGAACTTCCCAAATAAAGAACACGTTTTATGTGAAACTCGCTAGTTGAACGCGGTGCAACATTCCGAAAGTGACTTTAAACTTTTTTTAAATGAAGATTGCTTCTAAGCACCAAATGGAGAATGGGTCACAGACAAACGTGTGCTTCGTGACACGAATAATTTCTCCACCACAAATCTCTTGAGCGAATCCTCAATAACGCGCTAGCTCCGCAGTGCAGTGTGCTCTCAAGTTTTCGAAGTGACGCCCAATGTTTTATAAGAATAATTTTTTTCTTTCATTGCAGTCTGCGTGCGTATCGGTGCCAGAAATATGTGCCTCGGTTAAAATAGCACACCATGTCTCATGTCTTGCTTTTGTGATAGATTTGATCGTGTACGTTGTTTTTCTCATTCCGGCCGAGCTCCAACTTTTCAATATACTTATTGTATCTCAACCCACAGGTGAAAATTCTAAACAATTTTTTTCAGTGAAATGGTTCGCAGATTAAAATGCTATGCTACTCTACTAAACAACTTTCAAATAAATTTTTCGATTAAGTTCAAGGACAATTGACTCACATGGTGATAGATTTATCGACTCCGCTCAAGTACATCACTGTAAAATATTAACCAATGTAAATGAGTAGAATAATGCCCCTGAAGGACGATCAACTCTTTTTTATTTCTTTTGAAGTTATAAAATAAGTGTTATTTGAGAGGCTGCTGCAAAAATAACTCACCTTGAAATAAAGTCAAATCCTCTCTGTGGAATGGGATGTTCTAAATAACAAGATTTTGTGCCGTGCTCGCGGTCTCCGGGCAGTTGATTGCCGAACTTTTCAAACGGTTCCGTGCAATCAATTTGATGTGAAAAACTACTAGAACGAAGGTTCTTATATAATGATCGATTGTCATTCTGAGTAAAAGTTCATGTATGTAAGATTGGTACACCTATTCAATGTTACTTAGCAAATTTCTTCACATACCAAACGATCAAACCATGTTGCTATCAAAATGGACCCACGCCGACTGTTAAAGTTGGTAAAAACCTTGCTCAGTTCCTGCCGCATAAAACGCCATTAGGTACACACTATGGAATTACTTTTACTCATGGTATGCGCTCGTGCAAACGAAAGTGCAGCCCGCAAACAAGAAATAATGTACTTTATGCATTGGTTTTTGTGTGTTTCGCACTCAATGTAGCATTAATATGCTTTCCACTCAAAAACATGAAATAATATACTTTATGCAACTGTTTGTGTGTGTTTTGCACTTAATATAGCATTAATGTGCTTTCCAGTGATAATACATAGATGTGTCAGAGTAAAAGCCCAGATATATAATCTAAAAGTACTTGTCAATTACGAAATAATTCAATCACTCTATGATTATTTACCGAAAAAGGGTTTATTGATGACACTATAGGAATCGTTTTCCAATCGCGATAGTCAGAGTTCTCAGGAGCCGTAAAAACAAACACTTCACTAACACATTTCAAACAAGAGCTTCTCCCTCTCCCCTCAACCCTATACATGACGCAGGCTGTCAGGCATCAATCCCGATTAGTAGAGTTCCGAAAAGCGGAAAAACGTAAGCTTCAATTAAGCATTTCAAACAAGAAATTCTCCCTGTGCACCCGACCCGACACGTGACACAGGCCGTGGAACATCGCATGCGCCACCGCAGGATGGCATGCGTCGCAGCCCAATAATAGAAGGACCGGTGCTCCGAACTCATTTCTTCGATCCCTCATCGCGTGACCGAAGACGTGCCATGCACAGAGCGTTGTCGACTAGCCTCTCTCGCTCCCTCTCTGCTCAACTCGCTTGCAGCTCGCACTAGCGAGGATTTTTTAATACGTGCAGTTCATGTTGATGGGGTCGCTTAAAAATTTTTTACTGCTTTTACGGTGTGTTGCAGTTTTGGATATTGGAGTACAAGCTCGCAGTTAATGAGGGTAAGAAATAAATTAGTTATACTTTTCAGTGAATGATATTTAAATCCCAAATAAGAGCTATCAAAAAGGAAGCAATCACTGCTCTAATTGCGCTCCAAAAGGGAGACTTTCAATGATTATGGAAAATAAGGAATTACTTCATTTTATCAAAAGCCATGTGACCTTTGCCACCTTGAATGCGAACGCGCGTCATAAATCTTAATATTAAGTTGGCCAGGAGCGGAAATAACCCTATTACGAAAGACATTATTCACGCTTGGTGAAAATTACAGGCAAGCGAGGCACTTCCCTCAAAAAGTACCAATTTCAAGTGTGTTCTGAGGGCAGAAATTAACCCTTATAGATCACAGCAGAGCTTCAGGGAGGGGTCAACAGCGTGGCCATGGCTGCTCTCAGACAGCGCGAGGTGGCCATCTTGCACCCAAATGCTACCACTTTGTGCTCATAAATACTCAGAATTATGCAAACTAGCAAAGTTTATGCTGATGTATTTTGTGTACCTGAGACTAGACACGGTGACGTGTCGTACTAAATCTTTTCTGGAAGTTGGCCTTCAGCTGCGAGGTTTTTTTGCGTGCCAGGGCAATGAGTTTGTTACGAGATTTAAAAATCGAGCTTACAACACTTCTGAATTTCAGTCATCACCAGAAATTAACAACAACCATACATTAGGTCATAGAAAGCCCAGATACAATTCCTCTCTATCAAGAAAGTAATAAATTAATGAAATCTTCATTCAAAGGAAGGAATTTCGCCCACTCTAGACCTTTCCTTCACTACGCATCATGCACCCCCAACAACCACGACGATTTCTACCTTGAGTTTGTGGATGTTAAATTTTCGCGCTGCTTTGGCGAAATCCACGACTTCGTTTTGCTGCTCTTGAGTGAAACACATTCTTAAGTAATGTAAAACGGATTCGTCCTCATTCACTGCAATTTTTGTAGCAGGGACGAATGTGAAACAGTTTGATTTCATTAATTACCAAGAGGAAAACGTTCCCTCATATTTGCCTCAATATTTGTAATGGCAGGTATATTCTCTCCCATAACAGCAGAGTCGCTATCTTTATGCCACTATTTTCTGACGTGCATGTACACATATCTAGCTTGCATTGATGCTTCATTAAAAATTTGTTTATAGAATGGCTCGTGAACGTGAAGAAAAGTCCCTTGCAATTTTTATTACTCATTTTCAAAAATATTTTTCTTACCCTGTACCCTAGTAAAATGTATTCATATTTTTCGGAGCGGTATCAACTTATGCAAAGAACATTGCAACTCGGGATTGCTTCTGTCAACAAAGAACAAATATTTATCGTTTAAGAATGTAGGTATAGTGGACAGTTAATTTCTGGCCTTTGTAACTATGAGATTCTGAGTTGATATTTAATTTCATTCAATTTCAGTTTCTACCACAGGGTGCTATGTATATAAATCTCTTTACTTTTTTCCGCGCTCACACTGTTTTTTATGCATTAAGTAATGATACTGTTTGGAGATAATAAAAACAATTGTCAAAAAGTCAATTGTAGGGATATGTTCGCTAGCATATGCAGCACATGAGGTGTTTAACAATTTCAATGAAAATTATGGTAAACATTCATAGTTTTGAAACAGAACTCCATATTCAAATTTAAATTGCATTGATATCAAGGAAAGTAACCTCTTTATGAAAGTCAGTGGCCTCCACGACTCGTTACCTCGAAAAAAATAGAATATTTTTAAGTATTAACTCTGTTCAATAGAAATATTTTGACAAGTATATGTATCTAAGCTTTTGTAAACGTCTGGAAATGTGTTCTTTTATTTTATGAACCGGAGAAAATATCTCGTTCGCGGAAACATTTTTTTTTAGATTTACATTAGCGAGCGTTACTGAATGTATAAGTCCGTGGCAAGAAAATTTCTTAAACACAAATTCGTAATCATCCGTTCACCAAATTTTTAATCCGTAAAAAGCTAAGTCATTTTTCCCTATTCGCTAATTCGTAAGTCTCTAAAACTCTAATTCTCATTTCTTACGACGTCTGAACTGGCAGAGCCACTCACAACCTCTCGACATGCGGGGCGGTGATTTGGCATTAGGTTCCACAAAGAAAGGACGAAATAAAATATGAACCAACAGGCTTTGCTCCAAAGAAAGTGTGATGAACGCCTCTCTATCTCTCTGTCTTTCGAAAGGCGAACAAATACAAAGACTTTGACCTTATCGATACTACAGGTTTTGTTCTACATTGATTTTGATTCCTAGAGTTTCTCATACTACGTGAGACGGATAGAGCAAGAACGAAAACTTGCTCCTGCAGAGTTCTCAGGCTGAGAAGTACGCTTGCAGATGTACTTGCATTCGCTAACAGCATAGAAATATTTTAAAAGATTCTATCCTGAAACAGAGATACCAGTAAGTAGCGGACCAAGTTGTGCCTTGGACCCTATACATGTGTGACCTGATGTTAATTTTTGGCCTCTGCTGGTTTCTCACAAAACTTTTACTGGCAGTCCAGAGGCCAGTAAAATTCTGATTTCAATGCTGAGGTTTGCTCCAGGTCGCAGTTTTCAGTGAGGGCCAAAATCAACACTTGGTCCAAACTACATAGGTCAAGGGTACAACAGGTTCTCCTACAGCTCATATCTGCACGCATGTATTCATCGATTGTGTGAATGAAAATGTCAATGACGTACTCCTCGTAGTTGTCTGCTTTGGCTTATTGGTGTTAATGGTTAATATATATGCGAGTTTTTTAGTTATTCGCAAATGTTTTGATTGCATACAAACAAAAATTACTGAAAAACTAATTATACAGTAGTTCAAACGAACACTTTGAATGCAATTGTCAGTGGATGTTGTGGTCATATTCTTACTGTTGATACCTCGACCATACAGAATTGAGAAAAACACAAATCAGTAAAGCCAAGGATGCTTACAGCATTTACTAGATTTCACGTGCATATTTCAAGTTTTCATTTTATTGGCAGTCCACCATATAATGCTAGTAAGAGGGGGCATCAAAAAGTTTCGGGACTAGCTCTGTTGACAAGAAACTACTTCATTTTCTACCTCTCTACACGATTTACAAAGTAATTCCATTGCGCTGCAATACAGCGTTGCTAGCGTTCTGACCACATCCGGAATGTGACTTAGAAATCCACTTCTCGAACCGTGACATGCACGATCTACGATCGCGCTGGACCTGCGCAGATGTGTCGAAACGGTGACCTTTAGGACTCATTTTCAACGGCTGGAAAAGGGCGAAGTCCGCAGGGGCCAAATCTGGAGAGTACGACGCATTCGGTAGTGAGATTCTGTGGTGTCTGCCGAGAGACTTACGTGCGAGAAGAGAACTGCGACAGGGTGCAGTTTCATGGGGAATCGCCCAGACAAAAGTCAAGAACCCCTAATCGAAATGAACTCATGGCGAACATGATAAAATGAAAGTTTTCAAATTTAAAAATACGAATGTCTCTTACAGAACAAATTCGGCGTTCTTTGTGAAACATCCTATAGTTATATTCGCGCATGTACCCGTGATACATTGAACTGGAGCACCGAGCCTTGCAACAGAGATGCGTTAGTATGAACGCGGGCTGGCTTTGCACGATTTCAGTTAAATTCCGTCTTCTTAAACTGTGGACTCTCTGCTCATTCCCACTGAAAGTGCAAGTTAAAAAAATAGAACTAAACATAAGTGCTACATGTTATTATTTGAGGTAGGGTACAAGTATACAGTACAGGTAACTGAATAATGAATTAAATAGCCTAACGCCATTTTCCTTGGTAGCTCATGTATGCGGCAGATTGCTGTAATAGCAACCAAAATTGGAAAATGAAGTCAGTTGAGTAAAAATATAATAAAAGGAATTGTGATTTCACACTTACTGAAACTGTGCTGGTAATTACAGTATCATAAGCCCGTTCCTCCATGACTAGCTTCTCTGCAGTACATACCTCGCTTCAGGGCAACACAAGATGGCTTGGAGCCTGGCAGAAAAGTTCTTAGTTCCATAAGAGCAATATTTTTTTATTTTTTCAACAATTGCCACCCAAGTCTCTCCACTGGTGCGATAAAAATAGCATCATGCGTCAACTTTATCATTATCGACGGGCGTGAAGGTCACTATTGAATTCCGTTCGTTAACGCTGCCAGCTAAACTGTGAAAAAACCGTGCAAGTCATGCGGTGAGTGTGACGGTTTCTACGTATATACCTATCGGCGCAGAGAGGAGTGCAAGAAATCGGTTATCTCAGCAACATGGATGCATGGAGATTGCAACAGGCCGAACAGTACACCTCCACAACTTCACGGCTTCATCTGCCCTTGGGGTAGCGCTGGGGAAGCTGATGGGGATATGGCGTGTGAGGAGCACTTGAGGAGGCTTTTGCATGATGGCCGGACATATTAACGAGGGACTTCGTTACCCAAAAACATTTCCATAAGCCTGATGACGGGCTGCAAGATTGCTGAAGAATTACTGGCAGCTGCTGAATTTTCTCGTCCATGCATGTGGATTTTCATCACATCACCGTACCGACTTTCTGACGATATTTTAATGGTTGAACAGAAACTGATATTTTACAGGCATTTTCAAAGACCATTGTCATCACACTGTGCAAAATACTTTATCCCGTATTTGCCCGACTGTTTAAGAGCGTCAGTTCGTTTGCTACTTTCTTCTGAGTTGTCACGTTATGCTAATGCAAGTTGGATGATTTCTGCAGTTTTTGGTGCAGTTCGCGCAAACGACGGAGCTTGGGTCTAGGCTTTAGTGGTTAGAATTGAAGCTTATCAATACCGTTAGTTATTAGAATTGAAGCTTATCAATACCGTTAGTTCTTAGAATTGAAGCTAACCAATCCCGTTAGTGCTTAGAATTGAAGCTTACCAATACCGTTAGTTCTTAGAATTGAAGCTTACCAATGCCGTTAGTTCTTAGAATTGAAGCTTACCAATACCGTTAGTTCATAGAATTGAAGCTGACCAATACCTTTCAAAAGAAGCACAGTGGTTAGCCAGTTCTAGATGGTTTTAAAACGGAAAAAAATATTTACTAAAAATGAGAGCTTTTTACAGTGGTGAATTCTACAAACAGCAAATTCTGTTCAACTTTGCGATGCTTTGTAAACAAGTCCAACTAGATTCTGAAGGTGATCAGAGAGCTACTATGTACAACAAAGGAGACGTAATGAAAAATGGTACTCAATTAACGTGATGTATGAAATGAACATTGTTCATTGAGTACATTCAAATAAAAAACTTAAAGAGTAATGATAGTTCTAAGATGCATGAAATCATACATTCGAAGTCAATTAAATGAGATAAGTGAGTCGCGGCTGAAAATGTTAAAACAATTAATTACTTTAATTTAGGTGGAAGGACAGAACTAGAAAGGTAATGGAAATATTATGTATATTTGTAAAGTCCGAATCATGGAATCGAAACTCTCCTACGCGATCGGGGGAATTGATTTTTGCAGAATAAAATTATTTCAGGCGCGTTAACTGAAATGAGAACTGGCTCCGAACGGCCGACGTTGGAACAAAAAGAGATTCCAGTTCCGCTTTTTCACGAACCTAAGCAGATCACAGCCAGACAATGAACTTTAGGGGCCTGGATGCACTATGCGAAATGGCATTATACAAAAGGTAAAAGTTCGCTAATTTTCCTAGGACAATTCACTTAGGTCTGACCCCGTGAACATCAATTAATCATATTATGCTAACAGATTAGGATTGGCATGGGCAATCGCCTAAATTGACTGTGTTGGACGAAACTATGGAGAGCGCCCGAAAGGAAACAGACGCTCATGCGTAAATGACGCAGTTACAGATGAACAAATTCCGGATCAATTCGATCTACAAAAACTGACAGTGGCCTTGGCTTTAGGGTTAATTTTATGGTGCAGAATTTTGAGCTGCTTTGCGTTGGGTGTGCTGAGTGTTCTCGTAAGTCTCTCCACGGAATTTATTTCTTCAAGCTTTGCGACCCTGATTTAAAGATTCGCTCTCCTTGAATCCAGGTGCAACTACACATTTGCTGAGTAGTATGTAATCTGCATATTCCATTCGTAAGAATAAAAACAATGCATCTGTATTCCTGCGAGACAGTGTTACAACAAAGAAAATGCACAATTGCAGTGATGCCATTTTCCTGCGAAAGAACGAGGTCTGAACTCTGGCCGACCATCCATCTGCAGTTCCGCGTTCCTGGCCGCGCTTGGTAAGTTTTTCCATTAAACTCGTAAGTTGGCTTATAGATCAGGGCCTGTATTGGTGTAATAGCCGTGGAATCTGCAAATTCCTTCGTATAATAAAGCTGAAGTTCGTACATTCCTAGGAGTAATCTGTCCGGGAAGATGACTCCAAAACGGCATTGACTTACCGAGCAAAGGCGGAGTATAGTGCAGTACCTAACCCAGTTAAAAATAGGTGCAGTATCTCCTTAAGTGAGGTAACCCTTCCTGTGGCCCTCATTGGCGTCTGTTCATTCAACGTTGGTACTGAGCCAAGGAGAAAAGTAAAACATGCCTGAGGAAATTTTTCTGTTGAGCGAAACTCACCGTCATTTTCAACCGTCGTTCTTCTTGTCTATATGTGCTTCTTTAACGAAGTAAATTTATTCATGTGAAAAGCTGCAGTTAATTTGTCATTCACGGGGAACGTTTAAAAAAAACTCTAAAGACTCTAACTCTATTGCATCATCTTTCTGAAATGCAGTAAAAAATGAATTTTGCGCAACGAACACTGCAATAGAAACTGCTATTTATATAAGAAGCAAAATACAATTTAACATTGCGAGGAAAATCTTCTGTTTTTTTCTGGCTTGAACTTCAGTTCTTGACTTTAGCGTCGTGGCAAGCACTGATTTTAAAATAGGTAAGTTCGAGTTTCCGAGTGGAAAATCGAGTGAATTCTGAGACATTCTCATTCAATATTTCTTAAAAGTCCAAGAATGTGTATCCTATTGCTCCTTATATCGATGCAAAAGGTAACTTGAACCGCAATTTTTGAGAAATAAAAAGCATTCCGTAAAATTCAAATTAAATTCTGAAGCCAAAAATTCCAGGTATCCAACTCGAAGTCTTCCGATTGAAGTGGTCGGGTCCTTGTTACACTTCAAAGCGATCGTGACTGTGTAGTCGCGGTCGCAGGAACGTATGAGCCATGGCCTTGTCCAAATACATTCTCTGTAGTCAGTGGCCCTGAAAAGTCAACAAATCGTTCCTGCAGCGAGTCATAAAATATCCTAGTTTACTCCTAAAATGTTCCTCAGTTTTAAGAATATCCTGGAAACTCTCAGAAATTTCACGAACGACAGATCTCCATCAATTTAATCGAGTCTTCATATCTTGCAACAATGCGTTAGAAATTTTCACTCTGACCCATCAGTTTCTCGAAACAAAAACTATCCGCACCAATCGCCGCTGGCTGAAGGGCAGATCAAATCTGTACAGAAGGAAAAAACTTCAAAAAAACACTTGCCGTGGAGATATGAAACTGGGCAGGACAATATCTGGGGGCGGCGTCCTCTTGCATGCGCCAATATCCTGCCATTCTCTAATAAAAGCACCCTAAAATCTGGCCCCAGAGAAAGCGCCGAACAAGCATTTTAATGGGTTCTTTGATGGGTCGGCTGACGTGGGAGCAATTTTGTTGTTATTAAAGTGTTTGATGTAGGCTGTATCGACTGAAGACGCGGGGACCGCACGACCGACCTCTGTCCTTAATAAATCGATCGAGCTGCCTCTGGGAGGGTCGACGGCTCTGCGTAATTCTATGTCGATCCTTTGTGGCTAGTGGGGCAATTATCTTATATGTACAAGCAAATCGTAAAAATCACGGTCCTTTGCCCGAAAAACACAGAACAAACAATTACTCATTACTTTCGTCTTCCCTTGTTCTGATATGTTTCAACTTGGCTTTGTTTTCAAGAAAACATTGATTTATACCCTTCATAACAAGAATTAGTTGAGATTACTCGGTACGATTGTCTCTCTTCACGTATTTCTCATTCTTTTTATATTCCTAACGATGTATCTTTTTTATTTTATTCGTCCGTTATTCGCACTTGCGTTATTTATTTGGGAGAATACTAGTTACGCGCGGTTTTCCAGGCTTTATTTTAGTCCCCCTCAACCCCACTCACAACAACACCCTTGCACGGGGCATGTTCTCAATCTAACGTTTTTGACACCTTTTCGATAAATTTATAAAATAACCGATAAAAATTCTTGAGTGAGACAAATCATAGATACTTATAGCTGCACCGGTGAAAAAGTTGAATTAGGTAGGTAGAAAAAAATAGGTTGGGTCAGAGTAGCACTGCATCGTGGCACGCATGGAACAGGTCGTGGTCACGTCCCCTATCAAGTCGATGTACAACTAATTTTTGGCTCCTAACTGAGTAAAATATTGCGACTAAATTTCTCTCCATTTGCATTGACTCCATGAAAATATGAAAAGCCAATGTTAATTTTACTTTCTGGATGCAAATTTGTAACGTTATTTGATTTGCTACAGTTCTCTAATAGCAGAATATCTAGAAATCCACGCCCAACTCCTAGCATTAATGAACCATAACCATTAATGGAAGCGACGTGGAGTGAGAAGAGATTTGAAAGCATTTCATTGAACGGCGTCTTTGGGGACGAACTTGAACTCTTAGAAAAGTAACGTTACGAAGTAGCGTTATTTTTGTTACGAAAACATTACAACGAAGCTCAAAACGGGAAAATTGTTCAGGGTTGTGAACAAAAATAATGTTATACATCATTCCCTTCACAATGAAGCGGTGCGCCAAAATAAAACGTTGAATCAAACAAAGAAAACTGACTGAAGCATTGATACTTAACTCACCAACTGAATACTCAGTATTAGCTAATAGCATATTCCCACCTCCAAAAAAAGTTTCTCATTCCCTTATTTTAGACGTGATCGAAATCGCTTTGTTACTAAACGGAGAGTCAATATCCCAATCGTTCGTTAGATTAAATAAATACACTCAGAGCTTAATTGGCGAGACTGATCAAATAATCGGAAATTCTAACCGTGCACGTAGAATAAAAGATTCGTTTTTGAGCCGTGCCATAGCCCAGCGGTAAGAACTATATCCTTTTATTTCATTCAATTGCGAACGCTGGTCGTAAAGACTCATTTCGACTCATAGTATTGCGGATTCAGTCAAGGAAACTCTAATTTTCCTGACATTTTTTGAAAAATATAACATCAAGTTGGTCAAAATTGTAACAATAGTCATTAGCTCATTGACCTTTGTGCCAGTAGAAACAGAACGTACTTTAAATCCTGGAATTCTTTACATTAATTTCATAGTACCTAAAGGCTTGGTTTAGTTGAAGTCTTGAGTATAGATAACGTTGCTCTGTCTCCATGCGATTGTTATCGAGTTGCACAAAAGAAATTCGTACGTCTTCAAGAGTTTGAATCATTTCACAGTCTCATGACGCGAATAGACCGCTTTAGCCTTGTGAATTCGGGCTGGAAAAAGTGAGGTGAATGAAGCTGGTAGAGAAAACTAAAAAACTCAGAGGCACCTGCGTCTTTGTGCGCTCTTCATTAACAAAACTCTAGTCTCATGTCACGATTAGACGCCCTTTTTTCCTCGAAGCTCGGAGACGCTAGGCAATAGCGAAGTGAGAGAAGAGTTTTCTTGTCTCAGGTCCAATAGAAGGTCTTATTTCACTGGATTTCTTGTTTCGTTGTGCCTTGAGTTTCATTCCAGTTTTTGCCGGTGATCCATTACCCAGAGACCCGTTGATTGCGAGGCCAACCTTCTTATCTTGGAGAGAGTCTCAAAGGATTCCATGACCGGCCAAAAAAAAGAAGCGTTTAGAAGGTGTGGAGTGCCGAGTCTGCCGGCAGACCCATTACGGCGTCGATGGCTCGACAATATGAGGGGGTTTGAGAGCGATACGAGAGTGATATGAGAACGATATGAGGCTGATACGAGAGCGATGTGAGAGTGATATGAGAACGATATGAGGCTGATACGAGAGCGATATAAGAGTGATATAGAAGCGATATAAGAGCAATATGGTAGTGATACGAGTGATATGAGAACGATATGAGAGCGATATGAGAGCAATATGAGAGCAATATCAGAACGATATAGAAGTGATTTGAGGAAATATGGGAATGATATGGCAGTGATGGAAGAGTGAAGTGGGAACGATATGGTAGTGATACGTGATACAAGAGCGATGTGGTGCTGATGTGGGAGTGATATGATACAGATATGACAGTGTTTTGAGAGTAATATAAGAGCGATATGGTAGTGATACAACAGTTATATGAGAGCGATATGGTAGTGATACAACAGTTATATGAGAGCGATATGGCAGTGATATAATAGCGGTATGTAAACGGCATGAGAACGATGTAACAGCAATTTATTTGAGAGTCGTGTGAGAGGATATTAGATCGATCAATGAGAGTGAGTGAAAAGGATGAAGTACGACGACGATATGATTGGGAGAAGAAAGCGATATGAGAGCGGCATGATAGAAGCCCGAATGTGGCCAGTCAGGGATGTACTGTAAATTCAGAGTGTACATACAAGGATTACGTGCAGGTATTACTTCTCTGTAAGGAATATGGACGTCGCCAATGAAGATGTGAAGCTTCTAAAAATCATACTATGGACTTCTCGAGCCTCAGCTCATTATCAACAATGGTGGTACAAAAAACTATAAACATGTTTATGCGAGACGTTTAAGAATGGAATGAAAACAGTGAACTCAAAAACTACAGAGAAATTAGAATGAGTGATTTATCATCTTTAGTGGGTATGCACTCTACACTTCGGTGGCACAAGTTTCAATTTGTGGATGTATAAGGATTCTAAAATGCAAACATCGAAATTATTCGAATATGAGTATAGAATTCTAAATTTGTCAATAATAACTTGGTCATAAGAGACATTGTTACAATGGTTAGAGCGCTCTACAGTCATTCCCTGTATAGAGCGCTATATCGGTTCCAGTATTTTAACAAGTTCGCCTTGGACGTTTATGTGTAAATGTGAGGCATGTCTAGCATTTTCATTGGCTCCTGCGGGTGTCTGTGCTATGTCTTATATGCAAGTCTGTATATTAATCGTCATAATGGCCTCTGAAATGATCGAGTGGAAGATTTACAACATCACTTCAAGCGCATCCGTCATGGCTGTTAAAGTTCACGCCCCTCATAAATTTTTCGATTCAGCTGCTCTGTTAATGAGAGTCGGAGTAGGGGTCAATCTCCTTTGTACAACTGACAGGAAAATACTCCACATTAACCTCACCTATCAAACATTGCACTACTTAACAATTGATTCATTGCTAGCGGTGTGCGAAGGACGGCTGCTTCACTTGAGTTGGGCTTTGGGTTATTTTTGGTATCTCGTTTTCTTCGTTCATAAGCATCAGATTTTTCAGCCTCGTAATGAAATGAGCAAACCCTGCCTCGCATAAGGTGCTGCACACTCAAGAGACAGTGCTGTAAAAATGACAGTCGTTCAATTCCTGCGTTCGGTAGGAATAGCATAGAAGAGTAAATGCAACAAGAATGAGTATAGTAGTCCATTTTTGGGGTTTCTACCCAAGCCCAATGCCAGAATAGGATGGAAAGGAATGTTAAGAAAAATTTTAACGATCGAATGTAGCTTAAGAACAATAATTCTGTCAGATAATCATGTTGATGGAATAATTTCCTGCATTGAGAAAGATATTACCTTCTTGGAAATAAAGATCATTACAACTTCAATTCCATCCTTTTTGATGTTAACATAATACTAACGCTACAAATATTCTCACAGTGAACGATAGGCGCAGGACTTAAATGTTGACAGATTTGCGATGACAAAAATAGCAAAATCTATATGAAAAATCGTCTGAATTATGCAACATTTATCAAGGATGGCGGCTGGGGCCAGCTAGTTTGTTCGCTGGTGCGCCCGAAAATAGAGTTAAGAGATTTTAAATCAGGACCCGGTCTAAACAAATCCCAATTCCAAAAATATATCGTAGTTCTGAGTTCATACTGAGTTAGCTGGTCGCTTGTAGAAAGTTGTGCCTCAACGTGGCATCGAAGTTTATTTTATCAGGTTATAACTGCTGAAATTTTTACTTTTCATTGAAGTTTTTGTTCACTTTGAGCAAGTTGGAACTTGAGAAATTTATTTTTCCGTAGGATTTTCTTTCAGAATTTTTTTTAGATTATCCGACATCATAAGATGAGGAACTCTTAGTTCGAAAATTTTATGGTAAATGATTTACAGTACATCAAGCGTTAACCCCCAGGCTCTATGCGAAGAAAGTTTATTTTTGGCACAGGTATGATAAGAGATATGCCAGAATTCATGCATGGAGTATATTGTTTATTACTCACTTATTTGCATTTTGTAAGCATTTTTATTACATAATTTGCTAATCGTATATGTTGTCAATTGAATAATTTGTAATTTGTATGTGATGGCAATTCCTTGACTGGCAATTTGCAAGTCATGTTAATTTCATTGGTAATTTGTACACAGTGGTAATCACATGATTTGTAATATGTATGAAATGGTACTATAATGATTTAAAATTTACCTCTATTAGGAATTACCTTATTTGAAATTTGCACGTCATGGTGATTACATTACAGACCTTCTAGCATTGCTTGCCAGTCACTACCCTTCAAATGAGCCTGATCACGTGACATGACTCAAACGTAATCCTTTACGGGCACATTGGGGAAAGCTCTCTCGCTCTCTCGTTCTCTTTCGCTCTCTTTCTCTTTCTCGCTCTCTCTCGCTCTCTCGCACTTTCTCGCTCTCTCTCGCACTCTCTCGCTCTCTCTCGCACTCTCTCGCACTCTCTCGCTCTCTCTCGCACTCTCTTTCGCTCTCTCTCGCTCTCTCTTTTCTCTGGCTGTCTCTCTCTCTCGCTCTTTCTCTCTCGCTCTCTCTCTCTCTCTTTCGCTCTCTCGCTCTTTCTCTCTTTCACTTTCTCTCTTTCGCTCTCTCTCTTTCGCTCTCTCTCTTTCGCTCTCTCTCTGCACACGTAATGATGTACCCGTGCGACGTCGCGGAACGTTATGACACCAGCTGAACGTTATGACACCAGCTGAACGTTATGACACCAGCTGAACGTTATGACACCAGCAGAACGTTATGACTCCAGCTGAACGTTATGACACCAGCTGAAGGGCCACACGAGCACGACACTGCGCATGCGCCAGGGAATCCCAGGCCCTAATCTAATGCATGCATAAATTCTCAACTGTGTGTTCCTAAAAATCCTCGGCTCGAAAGCGGCTTCGTTTGGTTTTATGAACCGTAAAACTTTTACGGCATCAGCTTTTAAAAAATAAGCAAGCGCGTTTAATAATACAGTCCCAGCTTCTCGCAACGATAACGGCTGAATCGATTTGATGCTCTCGTGAGGCTTGGGAAACACAGCCGGAATTTTGCAAGCCACTCAGCGTTTGAAAAAGGAAAAAAAAATTCAGTGGAACAGGATGCGAGTGTCGAGGAAATTGGAACAAGTTGAGAATTTCTGTTAAGAAGTACAGCCTTCATTATGCTTGATCTTTTACTTCTCCGGGGACTAAATGAAAGGAAAAAGCCATTCCTCAGCAAATCCAATCAACGTTAAAAGGGGGGAGTTTTTTGCAGTCACCAAACAAAAACTCAGCAAGTCCTTAGCAAAGACGGTCTTGGTCTCCGCCAAATCTAAAAACACCCCAAAAAAGTAGTAGAGAACTCCATGAAACTGACCCACCCGGAGCTACGAGAAAGAGTGTTAAAGACTAGCGGAAAATTTAGAAGAAAATTAAGAGGGGACTCTAAGGGCAGCCCCGACCCCAGGCGCCGGCGTAACGATGTTCAAATTAGCGTGAAAAGAAGCCAGGGACCTGCGAAAGAAGGGGAAAAAAGCAAGGTTTTGTTCAAAAACTGTCCCGGAAAATGGGACTCCATAGATATAAGAGGGCAAGAACGTCACCAGGCGCAGCATTTCGAGCTCCATAAGTCGACCGCCAGCGTAATTTTGTTGGTCATTTGTGCAGCCAAACTTTCGTCTCCGGGATGTATAAGTTTGAAAAAGAATCGCGGCTCGAACATACGTATGAATAACTTTGACAAAACTTTTACAATGTTTCATAATGGAGTTATGTAAATCGCTAATTCGCTGTTATATTAAATATACGAATAGCCAAAACTTTATATTTTATCAACGTGAGGAACGCTGTGTTGTACACACTGTATTACAAAAGGAAATTAAAGCACAATCCAGAAAGACAAAAGATTTCAGATGAGAAGTGAAGAATAAACGACAAATAAAATAAACAAAGTAAACAGCTTCAGAAAAGACAGTGTCCCAGCAGAAGACCTGCAAGCAATTAAGCACATAAATGAAAACTTTCCAACGGAGTCTAAAGGTTGCAAGAAGCAAAGTAGCGCTTGGAAGAGATGACAAGCATGCCTGTAAACCTGAGCCAAGATTTTGGCTCGATGAGGGTACACTTTATTGAATTCCTGCCCCCCGAGGGGGGAGAGAGGCGTCCTGAGGGGAGCCGGGGGAGTAGATTGATGAGTGAACAAATGTTTTTAGGAGGGACAAAATGTTGCGCCTACCAAGCTCCTGATGGAAAAATTTTCCAGACTTGATGAAAGTATGCATGAGGCCTCTGCACGACCGAGTACCTTGGAGGACTCGGCGGAAAAGACGAGTCCCTAAGATGAGAAGGATGGAAGATGGGCTGGTCAAGCCGAGCATGGCAGCACGGCGCCTGGACGTGCCAGAATAATTTACTTTCAGGAAAAGCGCCAGTCATTTGGCCTAATAAAATGGAATGTGGAGAGGACCATCGAATTGAAAAAATAACAGAAAGTCATTTTTTTATGCTAGGTAGGTGCAAGTGAAGTACTTATTCGGTACGTGAGCACTTAGCTGAAAATTTATACATAGTTGCAAAAAAAATACGTGAAAACTGAATCTTTATATGAAGCGAGAGTAGAATGTAGCGTGTGAAGAACTAAGATGGGGAAAAAACTAACTCACACTTCAAAAAAATACGCATGAATTTGTATTTCTTAAATATTATTTTCTATGTGATCAAGATTAACTGAAATTATGAGGAGGATATTTTTGAAACCCTCATGCACGTTTGAATCGCAAAGCTTACCACACACACGCAATTCGTCCCTTTCGTTGCATATCATTCTTTAACGGAGTGCTGATGTCTGAAGTAAATACTAGCGATCAATTATAGTGACCACAATTCAAAGCAGAATACTGCCATCAAAACATAAAGACGTTTTAATACTCTACCTGTTATTTAACCTTCAAGTCGAAAAAACAACTTTTCTAGAGTCGTAAACAACTTTTCTTCTCGTGCGGCACCACCGATTAGAACGAAACATTTGTGTTAACGAAACATTTTGCGTTGATTTGTTGAAACAAATCAAGATAAAAACAACATGAGATTCATCCGCTACATGAGGCTTCGTTTTCCAGGTCCTACACTCGAAAACTGTTTTTCGAAATAAACAACTAAATAACAATATTCAAGCCATGCTGTTGCCGTACCTTGCGAGTTTCGCTCGCAAGCCAGAATTCTCGGCGTGAAGACTACATAGAAGGACACGAAAAAAATCTTTTCCAGCTCCATAAGTTGGACTTGCATCAAGTGCTACGCAGCCAGTCCCGAGAAATCATCCCCTAAAGCTTAGGTATAAATTATTTTCCATTTTAGAGCGCACCAAACTTTCATCCCGCTGAACGAGGTAAATCCGGGAAAGATGTGTTTCGTTGATCGTATCATCAATTATAGCGTCTGAAGAAGGCAATTTTCAGGCAGTGTGAACAGAGAAGCCGGGCTCCTTTATTACCTTCTGGGCAAACGCTCTGAAGGTAGGCCGCTTATTTTGAAAAACCAGAAAGAGTGGCAGTGACAAGCGCCGTCAATTATGGTTGACGGAGACAGCTAAGTACGTGAGACCACCGTCACTTAACGCTGATCAGTGACAAGCTGTATTTACGTCACTGACAGCCCTCTATCGTCACTTCCATCGACTTTTTGGTCGATTTTATTCGTCGTGTGCGTGACACTAAACGATTTGATTCCTGTGACTTGATCTTGGAAAAATATCGCGCATTTTTCACATTAAGGCAAGAATTCTTGCAGATATCGATTCTTAGTTAAACATTTTAACCATATAATCTACATAAAAAATAAAAAAAAATAAAAAAAATAATTTAGAATCGACTTTTCTCAGGGAGAATATTTCAACATTTTAATTGAGTCCAGGAACGCAAGTGCTTGCCATGGAAGACCATTTAGAGCAGGTGAGGCTGGTTTGAACTCTGGGCTTTAGAATCGAAAGCTCTTTTTCAAAGGACTTCAATATCGTCGAAGGCTGAACCGGCATCGGAATTTTAGAAGGGCCTGAGCGAAAGTAATCTAGGCGAATTCTAGACGACGTCAAACAAGCTACTAAATTAACTTAGATGATCATTTTCCGCTGTCGGCTGGGAAAGATTATGGGCTTTTGAAAGCCTACATGATTTCTTGTGATTGAAGGATTAGGCTCAATACAGACTGCCTAGCGTAAACTCGGGTGCTTTCAAACTTACTGGGGCATGAAAGTCAGCTTATTGAACAAGCGACGCTCCCTAAAATGTTCCGACAGAGTTTCGAACTCGGCGTTTGGACTTAAACCATTCGACTGTCTCTGCCAGGATAGTTAGACAAGCATCGGGCCGGCATCTGAGGAAGTCGGACGAGCAAAAATAACAAGGAACTCTGAAGCCTGCAATATCGTAATGGACAGCGAGTAGGTCCCTCCAGCCACATTTGGATGGGAGTGAAGGCCTCAATGCCTCAACTGAAGCACAAGGTGGAGGATCCCTGCAACTTGGACGGCTTCAGTCTCGCAACTTTTCGATCGCATGCAATTAGTAAATCCAATTAGGTAGCGGAATTACTCCATCTCTCTTATTGCCGAGCGGAGTCATGCAAGCGGTCGCCTAAATTCACTTTGCCATTCTAGAGAGCGACACGACGAGCAGACGCAGCTCTGCACTGGAATGGCACAGGAATCGTGATACCCAAAGTAATTCAGCCCTGGGACAGAAGTGTAGAACTGATACTTTCGTATGCTACTTTTGAGTATTGCGAAAAATCGTAGAAAAATTCAGTTAAAGCAAAACAAAACTACAGAAGCAGAATTTTTCTATTTGCCAGCTGATGGCCAAAAATTAATTTATTTTCTTTGGGCTGTACGAAGTTCCACCTAAAAATCAATGTCGAGGAAGATAGTCGTCAAACTTTTCCCCGTGAAGTACGATAGAAGAAATGGAAAACCCGTTTCATAGGTCATCTCCAATGCAAATTTTGGCTCCAAACTTCTGATCTTCGGAACGAAAGACATGCTAATTCGCTTAATCACCAATTCAGACCATCATTCCCTTCCGAACTCCAGCACTTAGGCTTACGGCTTAGGGCTCCTCATAAAATGACAGGAGTATCACAGAGACTCGACACTCGGAAAACTGAGCTCTTACGAATAAGTTCCGACAAGAGCACCTTCGAATATGCGTCGTTGCCTTCTTAGCTTAGAAAGAAGAATTTTTTCGACAAGTTCAACCGAATCATTTCGCATTTAACGTAGAATTGAGCCTTCTCACAGAAAGTAGGAGAGGCTTTTTTTACATCTCCGTGCAAATTATTTTAAATTTGATTCATTGATTTTTCAACGTTTCGAACAGATAACGTTTCTAAAGGCTATGCTGCTTTGCTTCTGAACAATAACTCAGAGTGTGAATTTCGCTGAAATTTTATAAAATCCAACCTTTTAAAAAAATATTAAGAAGGAGAAATTCAGTGTGACGATCGTCTCGACCAATAATTACGAAAATTTTGGGATCCAAGAGGCCTATTGAGAGACCTTATGACGAAAAATAATTCTGTAAATAAACATGCAGAATATGTTTTGTGAACAACACGAGAAAAATGATAAATGAAGGCATAAAAGGAAGTTGAAAATATTTTGTCAAAGAGCAAACCTGGCTCGCCACCAGCACGCCATGCCGTCATCATCCCTCAATAGGCCTATTCACGTCTGGATTATGATGAATTAATACAGAGTCGGTAAGTGGTTCCTTTTATTCCCAGTCGATATTCTGACGCATTAAAAACACCAACGGAAAATAGGGGCAGTTGCTCTGGAATTGAGATACTCCAAAACATGCCGGTCTCTTAGAGAAACCTGGAATGTTCGGGCCGACTGTCAAGTATACCTCACAGGTGAAGGTTGGCAACCACCTATTGAATTCAAAATGGTGTCAAGTTTGCCTGCTCAGCTCGTACTTTAAATTGCGCTCCCCGAACTTGGCTGGTTAGGCTACTCAGAAATAAGTTTCACGCACTTCTAAATGGCCTGGTGAAACTGACAGTTTCACAGTTCCACGCACTTCTGATTGGCCTGGTTAAGACTGACAGTTTCACTCACTTCTCAATGGCCTGGTTAAAACTGACATATTCACGCACTTCTGAATGGCCTGGTTAAAACTGACATTTTCACGCACTTCAGAATGGCCTGGTTGAAACTGACAGTTTCACGTGTCTGAATGACACACCAGTGTCGCCAATCCGTAATATGTCCACCAAACCTGACAGCTGCCTCTGATACGACAGGTATACCAGATAAGTATTCCTGAACCTTCGTTGCGGGATTTTAAGCCCACACTTAACATATTCCCATATCATTTCTGCACCAGAGCCCAGTGCTGTCCTTGAGTGAATGGTAGTGCGTTTGACTGACTACATCACAGTACCAGTGTTACGTTAAATCTATCAATAATAGCACAGCAAATGTCTGGTTAAAATCGCGAGTCATTCGTCAATGTCAGAAATATCTGAACGCGGTTCTCCACCCGAATGTTTTGAATGCAAAGTTTCTCCTCATTCAAAGAGTAAAATTAGGATTATGTTGAGTTTCTTATACCCCAAATGATTTATGTTAGTTCAAAATCAACAATTTGATGCGTTTATGCAAAAACCTGAATCACGCTTCCCGCTTAAAGCGACTTGAATTTCCGATATTGATTGATTTCTAAAATTGCTACGTTGTCTGTTAAAAATATCACACGAAAATATATGGAATTATAAACTTAACTTCACTCCGACTGATAGTTACTCGTTAACTTACACGTATAAGAAAATACGTAGACCCGAGACAGAAATATTATGCACGGGGACCTTACCGTTCGTGACCATAGTTGAATAGAAAGCAAACAAAATAAGTCCGCGGAATTTCAGCCTGACATTTAACTATCAATTCATACAAATCCCGACGAACACTTTTATTGAAAAACACGCAGTTTTTTAACAACGAGGATCTTTCCAAGAAATCGTGAGAACTATATTGATAAATTTTTTCTTTTACTTTTACCAGTCTCTTAACTGAAATATCTTCAAGATACTTGATGAATTTCAAGAGACTGTTCGATATTCATCGACCAATTGCCTAGAAACTAAACTCACATGTTCCTGATCCCAGTTCCTCTTTTTTCTTTCAAAAACGGGTGGAGCAAAATATATATCTCTTATATCATGGGACTTACGCAGGTTAACATGGCGTGCAAATTCCGATACAAAGTTCAGTGTTCACAGTGCCTTCATTGCGTCTAATGCACAACCACACGTGCCGCACCACACTAAGCCCGCTGACATTCACACAGCGTGGTGCTGAGCACCAACACAAGCACCCAGGTGCACCACACTAAGCACAAGGCTCAGGAGGCCGTAGCAGGGCTGCAATAACTGGTCCAGTGGTTCCGGATCATTAGCGAGGAGGGAAGACCGTCCTAAAGTGTCCGGCGAAATGAGCCGGCTGGCCTCAAGGCAGCGTCGGCCGGGGGTACATAACGTAAACTTTACTGGCGCAGGGATGCGGTGCCCAAAATGATACCCTCCGTTCCGCCCCTCGCTTCTCTCGCGATGCCTTAGCGTGGGGCTGGTACGTATAGCCACTCTGGCTGTGTTCCGTAGAATGAATACGAGTTTGTTATAAACGTACGGGAGATTTTGTGTACAATACGGCTAGTATACAACCCCGGTCTGGTTATGTTCTGTGGAATGAATAGAAGCTTGTTATAAACGTACGGGGGGAGGTGGGAGTTGTGTACAACATGGTTAGTACACATCGCGGGTCTAGTTATGTTCTTTGAAATGAGTAGAAGCTCATTTCATTCGGTTCATTAGCAGCACACATTCATTCGAAGATGAGCTCATATTTATCTGAAAACGAGCTGCTGCCGTGAATAAGATTGAGTACATCGAGTCAGTTTGCTTACGGCGACATATAATTAAAACCTCACCAAATGAATGCGCGATAAATTTAACCATTGAGTACATTACTACGGCGTATTAGCATTGGGAAATATAGAAATAAGGCGTGAGCGCGGACTGATTGGTGGAAATTGCATAGCACAAAACAGGCAAAACGGCAGCCCTCGATTTGAAGTCAGGGTAGTCAGACTCATTCGATCTGAAGTCTGACTCGGTCTGAATTCTGACTCGGTCTGAAGTCTGACTCGGTCTGAAGTCTGACTCGATCTGAAGTCTGACTCGATTTGAAGTCAGAGTCAGCTGCTCGGCATTAGTGAAGTTCGTTCTTTGACGTTTACATCGCTATCACCAGGAAAAAATAATTCGTCTCTGGTCGGGCTACGAGTTCATTTTTACATTTTTTGACAAGCGTAAATCTTTCACAAAAGCCACGCTATGCGCCATTACCATTGCGTGTTGTTGCAAGTAATTTTATGTTCTAAGTCACCCATTGCTAGAAAAGTATTTCAAAGCATGGAAATATGCAGGACACGGGAAGAAATTGAAAATAAATACAGGGTAATGTGCAGCGTGTATAAAAGAAGCATAATAAATACATGCTTATATGCAAGGCATATAAAAGGTGCCTAATAAATACATGGTAATATACAGGGCACATAGATAAAGCATAATAAATACATGATAATATACAGGGTGCATAAAAGAAGCATAATAAATACATAGTAATATGCAGAGCACATAGAAGAAGCATAATAAATACATGGTAATATGCAGGGCGCATAAAAGATGCATAATAAAATACATGATAATATACAGGGCACATAAAAGATGCATAATAAATACATGGTAATATGCAGGGCACGTAAAAGATGCATAATAAATGCATGGTAATATACAGCGCACATAAAAGATGCATAATAAATACAGGGTAATATACAGGGCACATAAACGATGCATAATAAATACATTGTATTATACAAGGCACATAAAAGATGCATAATAAATACATGGCAATTCGCAGGGTACATAAAAGATGGATAATTATAAATACAGGGTTGCACTCCGTGACGGGGCTGAGGTAGCATCTCCATCACGGCCTGAACGGTTGTCTCCTGAGACAAAGCACGACTTGTATGGCAGTAGCAGGGCTGGCTTCCTTAATATCAGAGTGACTGTGCCATAAAATGGGCCGCGCTCTACCCTTAAAAATGTCATTACGAGCAGATGTCTCTACCCAAAAAGACTCGGGGCTTCGCATCACAAGCTGATGATTACTTTTATGCATCGTGCGTGGGATATCTTTCAAGGACAAGATTTGAATTCCCTGCGTATGTTAAAATGTGCAACATGTCTCAACATTGCAGTTTTGTAACCCATCACACATTCGCTGTCGAAATGTACGTCGGCATTAATGAAATTCTGCTAAAAGTTCTATCAATTCTACCCAGAAATTCTATCAAAATATTCCACGAAAGTTGAGGTAAATTTTCTTCCCTAATTTACGACTAAAAGGAAAATATAAAAGTAGCTAGAGCTGCCAATCGCTGAGAAAAATTTATTTTATTCAATTCAGTTTTTTTATTAGAAATAATTCTATGAACTGACAGATAAAAATGAAGAAGTGACGCTGTAAATTGTTAATAACTCCACCTGTGCCAAAAGATTACTTGGCATGAACTATATGAACAGCACGATATTGCTACCCTTGCAATAAATTTTCTATTACCCAATTACACACACGTAATTTTTTTTAATTTAAAACTATAGTAAGTTGGAACTTCAGCGATATTTGTTCCGGTTTGTATGAGCTCGAACGTCCAATGAACCTCAACCGGCACAGAAGTTTGATTCTGGCACAGTAAAATTATTTCGACGGCCATTAGCAGCAGGAACTTGAAGTCCTTCCGCTTACTCACTACTACCTCGCTCTTGCTTTCAGAAATGGAGGTAAACTCATGTATAACACTACAATCTTCTGTATCACTGATACGGACAGCCTTCTCTGATACAGTCTCGCTGTGTTAAGAATACGCACCCGAGAATTTTTTCTTGTCCAATTCTTTCAGCGTATAAATAAATGCATATTCTCCCTTTCTCCCCCTCCTCCCCAAAACAAAACGTATAAGCTTGGCAAATTTTTACATCGTCTAGACTCTAGATTGTACGTTTTACCCCAGGAATGTAAAAACCTGGATAATTCTTAGAATTTATGCGTCATTTTGATTTAAAAATTCAATGGGAAATGCAAATTATGAACCCAAACATCTGAAAGAAATAACTTTAATTTCGACTTAGTAAGTCAGTCTATCATTTCATAAGTAAAGGCAAACAAAATTTGTGAAGCAAATCAGTGAAAGAGAGCTCGAAAATATGGGAGCAAGGCCGTTATGACATATATAAAGCTATCCTGAGTCACTCCACTAGCCCTTAATAAGCTCACCCCAAGTAACAAAAGCAGTGCTTAAAAACTTTGACTTGGATGTTTTACTCAAAACGTAATTTTAATTAAGCCAAATAAAAGGTTTTAAATTTCAAATACGCGCTCAAACACTCTCGTCGATATCAAGAGTCTCTGATTACGTACAAGCGTTTCTCAAGTTCCACCCCTGAAATGCATTGTTTCATGCGTGCTAAAGTTCATTGTTACAAGGACTCTCCAAATTTACGACCATACTAAGTTGAAATCCTTGCATCATTTAGATTAAAAATCAAATGAAAGCTGGTCTCAAAATGTGCCTTTTCAAACTGGCCTCCAAAATGTGAAGAAAAAGTTACAGACTTGAAAGCTTATTCAAATAGGAAAGATTTGTATTGAGGGATGTAGAGGCAGAGAATACGTCGTTAAAATATAACGCAATTGTATGAGAATACCATCGTCAACCTTGTGAGCACTAGGGGAAAATATTTCATACATATCAAGGAAATTCCGGCATTTTTTTTTAAAGTCGATTCAAAGTTCTACATTTTATCAAGTCCGCAGCTCATTCAGAGATATTAATATCCTAAGCCTGTTAAAAATGCGCCTAAACTTTGAACCAAACAACCTGCACAACATTACTCTTTTCAGCAACGCAAGACTACAGGAGTGAGATTTTAAAAACCAGGAAAAGAAATAGCGTGTGATGTGTCACCCGAGACCGAGCGCAGGAGCAATTCCCAGCAGCCCGCTAAGCCACAACGCAGGCGGAGTCGTACAATCAAGGCGAGAGCGTTCAGCAGGAGTTGTTACAGGTCTTCACCTCCGTTCCTGGGTCATTTTCCTCTCAACTTACCGCGCCCGCTAGAAAATTATGCACCTTCGTCCTAGAATGCAAATAAAAGTAGAGAAAAGGAGGATCCATGCTGCTCCAATCATGGAACGTAATTTCAGCTGGTGATCTTATTAAAAGAGGCTCATAGTTTTCGGAGAATTAAGTCTCGTTTGTTCTTATTACATAGAGAGATTCGCTTGCGCTTCTCCCTACTCGCGTGAACCGCTAAAAAAAGAAGTTAATAAGGGAGCTCAATGAGAGCATGGCAGGATCGGAGGTGATGTCCTGGAAAGATTGAGTGGATAGGAGCTAGTCAGCTAGCGCGGCCAGGTGCTACGGAATTGGTGCCTTTCGCTCGACACCCCAGAAGCTTCGTGTTTTGGACCATGGTTTTAGGCCGTGATGATGGGCTAATAAAGAGACTTTCGGGCGATTGCTCAGATTAAAAGAAATGGACAGAAGCTGGGAGGCGTTACACCCCAAGTAATGGAGCAAATTTGAATAATGATCGAATTGGAATTAAAGGCTCAAGTTGCTGAGTCGCTGAAGAACGTCAAGGGAAGTGCGTGTCTTCAGTAATGCCTGATGAGAAGCACTTGAATTTAAATCGTCTTCATTAAGAGGGAAGCTGTTGGTTCGTATGAGAAATTGGCACTCGACGTTGCCAACTTTGTATTCCTGCTTCCAGTTATTACATTTAGGTGCGTTTACAACAATGGTATTGTTCAGTTTATGTTTCATACGCAACAGGAGAAGCAAAATTGCAAGATTCACTTTGACAGTGAGTTTAACATTCACTGAATATAAATTAAAAAAGTCGAAAACATCGCTCCAGTTGTTGGAATTTTACAAGAAAAAGCTATTTATTTCATCTGCTGAAAACATTTCGTCCGTGAACATAGAAATTATTATAGTGTAGAAATTGAGTGAGTTTTGAAGTCGGGTAATGGAAGTGAAAAATATGATTACACTCTTCCTTTGAATGGCAGTGTTAAAAATGATCAATAGGTTCTTTGATATTGGAATATAAATACATGGTGTTAGGAAAAAGAGTACAAAACTTCACATATACCAGAAAGTGGCAAACTAAACACTTTTGCCCCTACGACGCTTTGCAAAAAAGTTTAGTTTTTGAGATATTTTATGAAAACTCTTAGACCGGTAAGTACTAGATTGTTCTAGATCACATAGCGATGTAACTTCTTTGTAACCTATTTGTTTCTATTCATTCTCTATTGTGGCGCAATGGCAACATGAACCCCTTAAAAAACGCAAAAATTACAGACATTCACCTTGCTTATCACGCTGCTAATGATAACGCCAGGCAGGCTATACCATGAGCTTTTCCCAACCGTCACATACTTGGACGTAGAATGTTTTCAAATTTACACCAAAGCTTACGTGACATCGGGAGTTTTGATATAAACCCAAGAGATGCTGGCCGTCAGAGGCGGGCAGATGTTGAGGCAGCAGTGCTAGACCATTTTTATCCTAATCCAAGAGCTAGCACGCGTGGAGCTGCAGCAGTTCTCAGATTACAAAACCATTGGGGAGTTTGGAGTGTATTGAATCAAAATCATTATCATCCATATTGCTTTCAATCAGTCCAAGCATTTAATTTAGAAAGTTTGAACGTCGAGTGCAACTCAGTATGGTACTTTAATAAGGAATTGCAGATTCCCAATTACTAGGAACTTGTACTGTTTTCAGATGATGCAACTTTCACCTATTCTGGGGTAGTAAGTTTACATTATAACAATGAATGGCCAATGAACAGCCCTCATATGGTGCGTGAACATGTATGCCAACAACGATACAGTGTAAACGTTTGGGCTGGTTCGGTAATGGTATAACACCATTATTAGACCTTACATTATGCCATCACCTCTCAAAGGGAATAATTACAAAATTTATACAAAATTTGGAAGTCCTTAAGTCGAAGACATCACAAGTGCACCGATGTAGGTGGCGGAAATTTTGAACCAATTTCTTTAAAACAAATGTATGAAAGAATTATTTGTTGGCAATTTTGTTTTCAAATTTTCTTTTGCCAAATATAGAACCGTTAATATCTCAAAAAAAAAACTCGCAAACCTTTTGCATTCAAAATTTTGTACCACGTCGTCCCTAACACCCTGTATACATGAGTCGTAAATCCAATATTATTGCGACGAGCACATTTTATACCGACATTTAGTTGAATAGTGAATAGATTATATGAACTTTTTGTGATGCTGAAATGATATAGAAGATAATGATTATGAAATTTATTGTTACTTGAGCGCTAACTGCTGTAGAAGTAGACTCAGATAGAGGATAGAAATGATAGAAAGGATGTACTCAATGATATTGAGCCTTTGTGAGTTATCCTGTTCTCATCACTGTTCTCATCAATGTTATCACAGTTATCGCTGTTCTCAAAACTGTTCTCATCAACGTTATCACAGTCATCGCTGTTCTCATCTATGTTCCTGTCGCAATAAGCATATCATTTCGAGCAAGATAATTCGAGACCTGTTTTCGAATTCAAGTACACAATCTCGGCGGATTTAGTCTCCGGTGTGCCAATTACCAAGTCTGACTTTTTAACCCCACTATCAAAAAAAGTTATAAAACAACTGATAAAAATAAATGAGAGGTAAGCGTAAAAAACAATTAAAAATCTCCCGGTGAAAAGAGCACGGTGAGAAACAACTCTTACGCAATGGCTTGCGACTGTGCCAACACCCATCGTATTTGTGGTTAACAGAAATCTTTCGTATGTTTGAATTAGTGCGATAACTAAGTACCATTAATACGAGTATAAGGATAGAACTAAAATTATGAAAGCATCTCTAAGTTCAACACTCGCATCTGGCACCGAATCCAAATTCCTCACCCTTCATGGCACAACCCAAACATGAACATTCATACTCAGGGAGTGCATTAATCTTAGTTGCTTGTACGCACACGAGTTTTCAAGGTACAAGTTTTGTAAGTCCGTGTTAGTTATGAAGCACTTCTATGATATAAAATATAAATTTTGTGCGCCTAAAAGTGATGGGAGTTCTTATTAAAAAATACAAATTTTATGTTTCTGTAAGGGACGGGACGCTTTTACTTAAAAGTACAAATTTTACATGCCTGCAAGTGATGGGTCACAACTTAAAAACCTGATCGAGTAAATTATGCAAATGCAAAAGCTGAATTTCGTTTCCCATGATGCAGCGCATGTGGGGCCTCATGCAGGACGATTTTATTGTGAATAAAGGTATCAGAAGAATGATTTTGTCAGAGCTTTACAGGATTTTCTGCAGCAGTTGAGGGAATTTCGAGCAGAAAAAGGCAATATTGACTGCGTCGCAATGTACGATCGCGCTTTGGCCCGCGGTGGCTCGCCCGCGCCTCTGTATACGGGGACGTAAAAGTGAATGCTACAACGCCTTTGGAACGTATTTTTGCATGAAATCCAACCTCAGATGGAATCCTGTTCTGTTTGTTTGAAAAAAAGGGGTAAAACGGGACCCAGTTCTCTCGTGCAGTGTGGTTTTATTTGAAGCTTTTTTGCATCTGTACACCAAACACATTTCCTATTGTGCTCAAAAATGTTGATTTTTGTGTACTAGCGCACGGAAACGAGGCTTGGAACCTGACACTCGGTGTCACAGATGAAATTTTCAATATTGGAAGCGATGCAAAAGTTTATGGCGTGTAGTACAACACCACACTCGTAATTTACTTTTAGAATTCCATACAAGGATTTGGGGACCCTGAGAGGACTATCAAAGAGCTAGGAGTTAAGAAGCGTCCTGCATTATGCATATTTTTTAAGGATTTCTATTATGCATATTTTTGTAAGGATTTTTATTACGGATATTTTTAAGGATTTCTAAATAGAATATCTTGTTTGACAGTTTTCTTCATCTCTATGATTCAGCTCAAACGATGTTCAAAAGATCAAAGAGATCAAGAGTTCACGCGAAGATACCTTCACGAGAATCTGCTCCACATGATGTCTCATTTAAATTCTTCGTTACTCCCAGCACACATTGGAAGCCTTCAAACTATGTAGCTTGCTATTTGGAACACGATAACAAAAAGAAAATCGGCGCGAATAACACTATTTGTAAATCAGACAGAATTTATCCGTTGAAGGTAACAAATGATAATTCATCCATCATATGAGGATAGGATTCTCTTCAAGTCACGTTAACAAATTTTAAAATTTCATCTAAAAACATGCAAAAATATGAAAGTATTCTACTGAGCAGCTTTGGAGTGATGAAATTGATTCGCACTAATCGCTCAGAACATTTGTGCATAAATAGACTGAAATGCCATGAAAAAAACCTAAAAAGAATTCGTGAAACGTAAGGTAGCAGGACCAGCATAGGACCAGCGCTCAATGGGGCTTTGACTGGGCCAATGGTTCAATATTGGACTTTATCATAAAACCCCTCTTAATTTTTCGTTCGATGCTATTTATAGTCTTCTGCAGATACACGTAAGGCTGCATTTAGGGTCTCTTACAATGCCGGTTGCGCTCTCATTGCGAAAAGCAGTGCGTCATGGAGAGAAGTAGCCTGCACGCAGACGCAGCTCTCCAATTTCAGTGTAGTTCAGACACTAGAAAATTCGAATCTAATTCAATTAACCTAACTCGGTAAAATCTAATTCAGTCTAATCTAATTCAGATAATCTAAGTTTGTAAAATCTAAAACAACCTAATCTAATCCAGTCTAATCTAATCTAATTTGGTCTCATCTAATTCAGTCTAATCCACATAATTCAACCTAATCTAATTCAGCCTAATCTAATTTCCCTGAAGGAGTCAAGCTGTAAGAGGTCCTAATTTGAAAGTACAATAGTTACGAACAGTGATGATTTTTTGGATTTAAAAAGTTGAAGATTCGTGTTTTTTGAGAAATTCTCGAATAGTTTTTAGTTCCAAATCCAAATGTAGTGATAATTAATTTATATTCAAACTCCTTGTTTTCAAATTTAAAAAGCATGAGAAAAAATATCAATCATGTACCAAGAAGTGTCAAAAATCGAGTTACACACTCGGGTTTGAACCTAATTCACTGGTAAAAAATAAAATCGACTGCTACTCGGTGTTAGCATAGTAAGCTAAATTATATGTAAGGCTCTAAGTAAAAACAATGCCTCGAGACAAATTTATACAAAATAATGATCCATCGAGCCTCAGCACGGCATGAAAACGCTATGCCAAATCAATGAAGCTCAATTCAGTAAAAAACGATCAGTGAAGCACGATTTAAAATAGCCCAATCCAGCAATGCACAATTCTCTGAAGCATGGCAACTCACAGAACAAGCATGGAGGGAACGTTGCTCCTATGTCGAAGTTAAGACGAAAACCCGTTTTAGCTTCCACCTGAAATGCTTCGAGAGCGTCTCGAGTTCGGTGCCGTAGTTTTATATCAAATGTATCATTAGCTCCTCATTAATTCTTGAAGCACGTGTAAATCTTTATGTTCATTCAATGATCGATGTGATGTAGAAGGTGAGCTACAAAAATCCTCATAAAATATCTAGGTAAATGAAGAATTCGATTGGAAAGATTACGAACATTGTTTGGAGGCGAGTGCGGAATCCTTATTTGCTGGATTTGAGCGAGAAATTTTCGATGAGAATGTATAACGGAGATCGAAATGGGAATATTCTTCGTATATTCGAGTATTTTGAGAGTTATACAACTATGTTTGACATAAATAGCGCCTGTTAACGAGAACGCTAGGTGGTATAGTAGGTCACTAAACATTTCCTATCTCAATTTCCCTTCTGATATAAAAGGATTTCATGCTGATAAATTAGAGAGAAAATATACAAGTGACTCAAATAATAGGCAAAAACAGGATTGACACAATGTTCTAATCATTTCGAAATGTAACGTAATAAAAAGTTGAATTATCAGGCGTTTCGCAGCATAAAAGAAAACTCGATATCGTTTGTTTTTAACAATTTTTTCTCTTAGGCAATGAAACCGACTCACAGCCTGCGTTTACCAAGTTGGAGATTATGGGTGGTGTTGTCAACGCTAACTCAGTAATGCTGTGACAGTTCATACCGGTGGTTTGAGCTTATATTACTGATAAATACCATTAAGTTGATATAAAAGCCAATCAATCGGAATAATGAGTACCTGGAAGTCAAAATAAACATCTATGATATATTCAAAATTGCTCTAACCAACTTCATCACACAATATAAAGACAAAATAGAGCTGCCAAAAACTCACAAACACGATAACAAGAAAAAAAAATTGACGCGGATAACATTTAAGTTGTAAATCAGATTAAATTTATCCGTTAAAGGAAACAAATGATGATTTACCCGTTATATGAGGATGGGGTCCGTTTTATGGGTTGCTATCCATAGGAAGATAACCTGTCCATGATATGAGACTGAGGTAATTTTTAAGTTATCTCAAGTTCTAAAGTCGACACCTCACTACACCGTCTAATGTCTAACTGTGGGGAGTTGCGTACAAGATTATCGCGTACAAGAATCTCAATTAACAGAGTTGCTCTCCTGATAATAAACTCATTTCTGTACTAAATACTATTGCCTTAACGAAGTGCATTAACTATAAGCATATAGAGTAGAATAAAAATTGTTAAAATTTACCGAATGATAAAATTGATTTGCGCGCTGATGCTCCACTATAACGATGACACACAATCAGACAAACGTTGTAGCTCTGGTCTATGGTCTAAAGTTACAACAATATAGCACTTGGACTAATGGTACGCGCTCCTGAGCCCTGCAGCTCTCGCTGGTCTACCTGTGGCGAAGTAAAGAAAAGCGTTCGTCTGTCGCGCATCAACTGCTTTGAAATCGAATACGCGCACCAAACACGACTGCGGAGAAATCAAACACGAACAGCGTGTTTGGAAATCGAACACGCGCATCGAACACGACTACTATGAAATCAAACATGAACAGCATGTTTGGAAATCCATACACGAGTTTAACCACCGTTTGACCTTCAAAAATGACCACTTCTAAGAACTTTCATTCCCCTCCAGTCCACAGGTTTCAAAAAGCTTCCATTGAGCAGGTTGCCGCTGTTTAAAACTCCTCTTACAAAGTGCTACTACTCTTCGCACGCTCCGTCTTTCGACTCCCGGTGGGTAGACGGAAACGCACGGCGCCTACACAGGGGTTGAGTTTCCCCACAGCCTAAAACTCGTGACTTTTGGTGCGCTCCTCTTCCTAAGTCACAGCATCAAGAAACAAATTGCCGAACTGAAAAATTGGCTAGGCTTTTATGAAGAGTTACTCAAATTTCAAGTTGACGACCAGGGCTTGACGAAAGGAAGGCCTCGTGACGACGAATACATCAAGGAGAGCTGGGACAGCCTCGCTGTGGACTCTGCCACCTCGTGGAACTAAGAATGCCAGTCAGATTTTCAAATTAGAACGTAATGACGTATGGATAACGGTGAAATTAGGTAAATTTGGTATGAAGATTGGAATGATAGTGATGCAATTTTTCTTAACAATAAACCTTCAGGTAAACGCTTGGGCACCGTTTGGATTTGACCCACCGAAGAACGAAGGCTGCATTTGAAGTTCGAAGCACCGTTTGGGTGTATTTAAGTGCTTGTAAATTTTGAGTATCAAATGGACAGCCTCACTGGTCACGGCAAAGGAAATTTGAGTGGTTCACAGGCGAGCGGAGTGCACAGGGAGCTCTAAAGAGCGAGATTGCCGTAGTCAGCACGAGGTGTGCGAGGGGATGGGGGGGGTGTTGGAGGGTGGAAGGGGGGATTGAGTTCGAGCTAGCCATTGCGCTTGGATGCTCATGACCAGTTCAAAATAACTCAACGGACTACGCTATCCAACAATACATCCCTGAAAAATTAAGGATAGTGTTTCGTAAAGGCGTGTAAAGTTTGGTGGAACGGTGGAAGTTTCAAACGATACGACGAATTCAACAGGAGCTGAGCAGTTTTTTTCGGTGAAAATAAATAGCGAGCATGGAAATTGAAAGGCAAATAGAGTGAGCGATTTTGTAAGAATGAAATTCCAAATTAAAAATTTGAAACCACTGGTTCAACTTGTCTAAGTCTAATAGATCCTTCAGTAAGTTTTCTTCGGACCTTTTGGGTATCAATTAAAGAAATTAACTGCGCAATCTAACAAGAAATGGATCCTTGCAAATCCATTGTCTATTTCAGGCAAACAGATTCGTCTCGCATGACCTCATTCACGTGAACGCAGCAGTGCCTCTATATCCTATCTGTGTACAAAGATACAGGGCGTTACAAAAAAAGATATCATAGTTTCTCAGTTCTGTAAATGACCATTGAAATCGTACAATTTGTTTTCAATATTTTTAAAGAGCGATATTAACGTATTTATTAGTCATTTAGCTTCGAGATATCTAATTTGGTATTTAATGACAGTATTTTGAATTAACACCCAGCTATCAATTACAGCATAGTAACATTTCTTTGCGACCTTCCATATAGAGCAAAAATGCTTTCTTTTCCATGGAATTAATTAGTTCTATTCGCTCTGTAGTTACCGCCGGTCGCGTTCGAGTCACTTGTACATGATTCGCCTTCAGTTGAGATACTTACAAAAGCCTAATTCGCTATTTTTGCGAGGTTGGCTAAAATCAGTGCCCAACTTACAAAGTGCATATTTCTTACAGTTTATACTGCACACACAGCCTTCGCACAAACGTAATTTCGACGTGAGAAGTCAATATTTCTTTTTTGCGAATGAAGATACCATGAACTTTCTTCAATGTAGATCTAGCGCCTCTATTTTGCTCATCCTGATATTGGGATTCAGGAAATTTTACATTCACGAGGTCACGCTTTAAACTAAAACGAACGAAGATATCATGACTGTTCTCGAACCCCTACGTTTTAGTAAAAAATTGTTTAGAAGAGAAATATTTTTCTTAGACATAAATTGATGATGAAGGTGATTGAAAAACATCATCTTAAAACATTGTAATTTGAACGTTTCAAGGCAAGGCCGATTTTCAGCAAAAATCCGCTCAATACGCACATCATTATTGTCAAATTCATGCGGAATGAAGAGAATGAAAGAATGTAAGTTAAAACAAACTATCAAAGTAGTAATACAACCGATAAAATCCCTTATCTTGAGAAGCTCGAATAAAACTATCGAAACGTAGACACGCCAGTGAAAAAAGTGAGGTTTCAGAAATATGTGCAAAAAAGAATAATGATGGACATTTTATGAAGACAACATTAAAAGAAGATGGGAGGAAATCTCAGTAGATTGTCAGCCGTTCATTCGACAGCAGAGTATTTTGAAGCTCGTTTCAACTTTTTACGCTATTTCTATTCAATTTTTTTCGGAGTTCAAATTTGACTTTAGTGCACATTTTAAGAGCCTATGTAAATTTCCAACACCTCATACAGAAATTCTTACGCGCATTCTCATTAAAACACGAAGCAGGTGCTAAAACGCGGAGTTTTAATGAGATAAACAGACTGCTTTCCTCGTTAATTAGAGGCAGGCAAGTTAGAGTAGCTGGAGCTAAGGAGTTTCTTGACAAGTGTGCATAGCAACAAGCTGCGTGGGAACGCTCTGTGTGTTCCAGAAGATAATATGACGGTTGACTCAAGCAAACACCATCCTCGAGTGCATGAAGTGACAGCGGTCGGATGCCGCACTGCATTTATGTTGCGCATGCGGGCCCATAATTATGATATATACTACGCAACTTTCAAGACATATCATGAGGACTCGCCGAGAACATGGTCGCGTTTGCGGCACTGCATGTCAGCACTAAATACTAGTCCCAAATTTTTCGGATTAGAAACGTTTTAAATCATTAATAAACAGTCTTTATAAAAACATAAGATCACTTATGCAAGCTCCTTAATCCTCCCTTAAAATTGTCATCGGTGGAGGAAATTTCCATTGAGGGCGCCATGCGTTACGCTTCGGTGTTGTGGTCATCACCTTGACACAGAGCTGTCTTAGTTGCATCCATTCTGCATTTGGTCAAGTGACAGTCGTGGGCTAACGAGATTGTAAATTCAAAGTCTAAAAGATTAGATTGGATTACTAGTTAGATCAAAGCTTCCTGGCCGCGTGTAATGTGGTCCAAAGAAAGCGAAGACAACGGACTATTTAGAATGAATTTTACAAGACGTGAAATCCATGTAAGTTCCCATGCAGGATCCTCTGCACACAGGAGCAGCAAGTTAAGAATGAAGAGGACGAAAATTCAAAGAAGAGGTAGCGAACGAGATGCGATAATTTAAATAAGCCAAGTGAGCACGAAAGGTAAAAGTTCCAATGGCCTAGAGCTGAGGTAACTTAACACTTTGACTATGATTCTCCACGCAGGTAAAATTACATGCCGACATATATCTCCGCTATTAATTAAAATTTGAAGGATTTTGGTTTCACAAGTTCGGTTACCCTATTAATTTTCTTTCTAATCAGAACTAGCTTATTAGATTGATGAACACAAATTTGACGAAAGCTCGAAAATTTGTATTTGTATATGATAGTGCTTTGGCTGCATTCGGTTAGGTTAGGCGATCACGTGTATTATGTATATGACCCACTCCGGAGGCAAAGTGTTAACAGTGCCCCCTGGAGTCGTCAGTCCCCATAGTATACAATAGACTAACCTAACTAACATAACCCTATTACCTATGCTATGCCTCTTGAGGGGTTAGAAATCTAGACTCACAGCCTCGCTCGTCACAGAGAGAGAAGCTCGAGGAGCTCGCTCTATGGAGATGTGCGTAGAACTCCAAAGTGCGTAGAACTCCAAAGTGCGTAGAACTCCAAAATGCGTAGAACTCTAAAGTGCGTAGAACTCCATAGTGCGTAGAACTCCGAAGTGCGTAGAACTCCGGAGTGCGTAGAACTCTGAAGTTATATGTTCATTACCGTCTCCGTGTAAAAATTTCGGCGTTCGCGAGCACTGGCACGGCCAACACCGCGGCCCGTCCGAAGTCCTACTTCCCCGACGCTGTCCCGGCGCCAAATCACCGATGAATCATCAGCTCGTCCCCGCTGTTCCGGCAGCGACCGAAGACGTTCGGGTGGCTCGCCGACGCAAAGTTGAAGTGCGGTCCTACCGCCACGGCTTGTGCTTGCATCAGAGACAAATGCTTTCACGTGTCCACTCATCCGCGGCACGGAATGAAGATTCCGTAGCTATCACCATGTGAAATTAGGTAAAAATGCACTTCTCTGGTGAGTATCACTACAAGGCAAATACCTAAGGACGTCTGAAAGCCTCTGAAGCCTTAACTATCTTTCTTTGTTACTGGAAATACCGACGGACTGTTGCATGAGTACTGTTTGATAATTAAATTTAATCCAGTTTGAGAATAGTGATTCATAAAGGAATTTAATTTTAGAATTTAAGAATGGTTGATAACAGACTGGCATTCTCATTTTAGTATTCACTTGCATAATATCGTACAAATGCAAATGTCCAGGCATAGCGTCTACAGCTTTTTTCAACTCCAGGAATGGAAACATTATAATGGTACAAAAAAACTTGCCAGCAATGTAAATAAGCCTGTAAAAATTCTATATACAAAAGAAAACGAAAAAATCAATCAATAATTACTGTACTGCACTAGCAGTGACCCGCTTTATGGAACTGCTACTATATTCAAGTACATATTTATGAAACCTTCGAAAATTTGAAAATTTGTTGAAATAACTTCAAGCCGCATCTGACTGTTCGTCAATGCCACCCAGAACAGAAACAAAGAACAGACTAACATCATTGATACGAAGTCCCTTTACTTCTCTCGAAACTTCATAATATTAGGAAGAGAATAATTTTTATGCTATGTTTGATCAGAGGCAACAATACTCTTATTTCCACTTCGATCGCCGAGAGCAACGTCCTCTACGCCGCTTTTTCCGGCATTTGTACTACGCATTTCGACACTTACGCTGCGTAGCTTTTCTTCTTTCCTTTGAAAGTCAGTCCACGACTTAATTCAGCGCCGGAAGCTCCTTTTTACTAATGATATTTCATCACGTACTGCTTCCAAACTTCTCTCCATGATTTATTCATCTTCGCACGTCATTTTCTTGCTGCTTTGAATTTGTCCGTGAAGTTTAGCAGCTTTGCTTTCTTCCACTCATCCTCCCTATGTGTTTTTTGTATAGGTTGGTTAAATTTGAAGGGCCGATGTTGATTTTGAATAAAACACAAATTAGGCTCATATAAGCCTGAATAACTTTAACGCGTTGCTTGATTGTGCATCTCACCATGGCTCAAATTGAATTCGTCTGAAATAGAGAAATGTCAAATTAAATGCAGAAAAAAACTTGACGTTTAGGTGTGGTTCACATTCAAAATCGGCCCTTACAATTTAACCACCCTTTAGTTATTTAGTTCATTTTTAACATTCCTATTTAAATTCTGCCCCTTGCTCATATTTGTATTAGGTGTTGATACTCAGAAATTCTTGTTCTTACAATGTGAAATTCTGGTATTCGAACTAAAGCTTTCAACTTAAAATTTGCCATCAACTAATTGTAATGAAAGATTGCTTCCCAATTTATCTGTCGATATCTCTATCGCATATGCAAGTTACCTCTGTTGTTCCTGCGTCCCAGACTTGAGGTCTATCAGCGAAGCTATTCAAGTTACAGTGTCGCGCTCGCCATTTGTTACTCTAGATTCTTACGTCTTTTCTCGTTCGCCCTTTGCTATTCTTGATTTTTACGCCATTTTCAGGGCCAATTTTATTGTCAGAAACGTTCGTTCGTCCTCTGTCATTTTATTTTTATCCCGTGTTTTATTCATTCTCAAGTTCGTTGAAATTCTGGCATTCCAGCGCTCTCTTTTCCCTGCGAATCTTTCTTCCTCTGAAGATACAAACTTTCTAACATCTTGTCAATTTCCTCTTTCCTTCTCTTTCTTCTCCTTCCTCTTTTCTCTCTGCGGACCTCTCTTTGATCCGATCTCTTTGTGGCTCCCCCACCGCTGCCTCCTGTTCAGCCTCCCTCGTTCCCGTGTAACATTTAGACGCGGGCCGAATCCTGCATGTCCTAGCTTTGCCAGGGTGGCTCTCCCCTTCTCAGCCTAAGGCTGATCCTGTCCGCCATTGTTCTCGCCTACAGCAGCCCTAAACTTGCTTCCAATGGCCCCAGCCTCGTCTCCATCGTTCCTTAAAGTGTTGCTTCTTCTTCGAAGAAATGCCTTCAGAAAGCCGGAATTGTGAGGCTTTCTTCACAAGAACGAAGTACAAATGGGAATTCCTGACACCATTTAGGAGAGTTTTTCCTTCAGTCGGATTCTGGCCGGCTCTGATTGGACGCCCGCTCAAATAAGCCTACGAAGAAAAAGTAAATCCCGCGGGATTATTCCACGTCAGTGGCTTAGAAAACCGTGGTCGGTCTTACTTGAACCGATTATGGGACAATATACCGACAAAAAAAGAATAAAACTGCTCACGCTAGCACTGATTCAGTGGAAAAATTAGCTGGTAAAACGAAAAGGATTATGAATCCCTCTCCTAGTTAAAATTTTGGAAGCAGCTCATTGCATTGTTTCACGCTCTCAAATCGCACTAAATTTTTGAACAACTTTAAACTAACATTTGCTTTTCGTATTTCAGGTATTGTTCTCTGATACATGAACTGTGAATGTGGGACCAGTGGGCCACCTGGACTTCTTTTTTTTTAAAGTACCTTTTCAAATCTAGGCGACCCCAATTGGGAGTCATGTGGAGTATCCCCCTGCGCTCTCAAACACTCCAGTAATCTCACTGAATTACTTAGGGGAACGCTACTAACACTTGAGGAAGGTGTAAGCTTAGGAATATTCTCGCATTCCTTTAATTGCTGTAATAGGCAATGTGCGGAAAGCTGTGCACGGGTTGGGATTTTCCAGAGCTGAGGTTCTAAGATAATTAAAACATTCACGTTTAACTTCACGGAACTGACACAATTTTCTGATGTACGTTTTGTTACTAACGTGTAAAAGTCTATAAAGAATTTGACGAGTGTTAAAAACAAAAGGCTTAAGCGCACCGTTCGTATAAAAATTAAAACAATTTGTACATCATTGGACCAACCCATCATTGCTGTTGAAGTGCCTACAGTGCTAGTCTCTACAACCGTAGCTGCTGCTGCAAGTTCTGGGCAATGATAGCCTCTAATGCCATCAAACGAATGGTAATTGCGGTCTTCAAAAAGTATTATTGTTCTACCAGATTCCCTGCAATGGTAATTTCTGCAGACAACATTTTCCGCTGTCGAGTTTCCCGTGGGTCTAAGACAAGTGTGGTAGAAATTCTCTGCGGTAGACTTTAAAACTTTAACAAGTACAGGAAAACCAGTGATGGTTGCTTCAACCACAATACTTGTAGTAGGTGAAACCTGTAGTTCTATTCTCTGTCACTATAACGTTTGTTGCCAAGTCCGTTGTGCTTGTTCCCTCATCCGAGATAATTGTTATCTTTCGGAGTTTCAAAGCGGGCTTGGAGAGGCCGTTCCATGAGGCAGCATACTCTTACGATCATGTCACAGATCCCATGATTGCCTCTGAAGACCGCGTCAGATAAAATTTATCAACTCGAGCAAGCACTGCAGTTGGTTTTCAGAACAAAGACACAGTATTTCACAGCAAAATGTGACGCTGTCGGTATGGTTTAATTACGTAACTTATATGGAGCTCTTTTGGTTTCTGCAGCTCGCCTGTGGAGCGCAAAGTGGTTGTTCTGCAGCACTCACCACTCGTACGTAAGCCAAAGCAGCCATTACAAGCACACAAGCTTAACAGCCACACTATGAAGTCGCGTCGGAACTTCATTATGCACCTAAATTTACGGTCGTAACATTTTTGTTTAAGTTCGCGTTAGATTTCAACCTCGTTTCATCAACTCCGAACGCTGTGTAAGGACGTCCAGGGTCACAACCGTTGCTATTAAATTTTTATACGCACAGTTCTATTGGCCGCCATGCAGGAGCTCAAATAAGCCCCCCAACTTGGGATGGCGTGCCCATCACTAAAGTGCATGAACACCAACGCAGGACGCAAGCTTTGATTTTCAGGCCCATAACACATGATCTTACTGCACACCCTCACGAAGTTCAAAACCCCTCCAGTAAAATGGCTTTGAAATCGCACGGGAGCGTGAGTAACGAAATTTAATTCTTCCCTGTGAACGCGAGGCGCCCGCCATTCAGGAGAAGTGCTTACTGGGAAGTACAGCCTTAATACAAAGCCGCTTCATATGCTCTGCAACTTCCAATTTCAGAGCTCGCAGAGCACGGGATGCGTACGCTAACAATAATTGCAGACGAGACCGTTTGAAGCGCCCCACGAGTTTTAATGGCATCCCTTTAATGGGAAGCATTTAATGTCAGTGGACTACACGTTACAAGGCACAGCTTATGGGCCGGATTATACAACCCAGCGTCGGAAATGAAGAAAAAGAGAAGCCGGGCAACGTTCCGTTTTTTGTCGCACGCTTGAATCGAAAGTTAACGAGGAAAAAGTTGATTTACGGTAATGAGGTTGGGATTTTGCGATGTTGCGTTCCAAGGAACGGGAATGGGAACTTGCAAATCTTTGGCGCTGAGAAAACTGCTCAAAAACAGAAACGGAAACGCCTCGTGCAAGCAAAGGGTACACCGCAGAAATGGAAGGGACCTGTTTCTTAAGAGTTTTGTTTTAAGCACAAATTCTTAGGCTGGGCGATACAAATTATTTTTTACTCTTCTTAATCATTGCTGTGTGTACGTTTAAAAACAGCGAGTGGTAAACCGATATCAGCTGCACCTCTTTTCTTACGAATTTCGATACATCTATGTACATAACTACACAACCAGTGAAGGCTCAAAAAATTAACTTTAGCACAACCAGATAACTATCGCTACGAACTCCAGTTTAAATTCTTCTTTTGAAGTTCAATTACCCTCAACTTTTTCTAAGTTCTATTACTACCAGACGTTTTTTTCCATGTCATGGACGCGATTTGTGTTTTACAACACCCGCGAATACCAGAGGATCGCAGTCTACCGAATTAACCGCTACGGTTTCTTTCTTCACGTCTTCACATAAAATTCGCGTTAATCCAATAACGAGCGAATTATTTTGGGAAGAGGCTTAATTTAACTTTGTACTGGAAATTATTTGCTGCCTTATGTATAAATGCAAATAAGGCATAGCCTTGAGCGAACAGCTTGCCGAGTCCTCACGATACAGGACCGTGAAGTCCTTATGGTCGCCAAATCATTTCACTGTCGAGTCCCTTTAAGCATGCCAGTATCTCACGTGCTCTACTGGGTGAAGTGCAGCAGTGCTTGGTCTCGGGTCTAATTTGGAACCTGAAGTTATAGCTGTGAATCGTAGTAAAATTTAAATATCTATGAAATGCTGCACATTCACTGAAATTATTAGCACATGTGATAAAGTTTGTGAAATATTTCATTAAAAGACCTGGTGAACTTTATGAAATACCAATGTCCACTCTAACTCATGAAATATCAGGTAAAATTTGAGAAAAGTCTAATGAAGCCAGGATTAGATCTGTTGAGATTTGTAAAAAAAACTTTCTAAACACATGATGACTGCTACTCAAATGTTATAGTGCTCGGTCTGCACTACTTCAAGGTTTACAATGTCCCATTCCGATATTAATTAATGCTCTTGGAATCACAGGAAAACATTTATCCAAAAAATCTCACGATCGGAACTCATTTCAACATGCTTACATTGTGTTCTGAAAGTCTTCCGAAACGAGTGTGATGATGTTATGAGAATTCTTTAAGGTTAGTATACATTCATCGTTTAACAAAATTTAATACAATTTATTTATAGATATTTTTTACTTCTCCTGGTTTCTTGCGTAACTGACGTTACATAATAAATCTCTTAGATTCACTCGGTTATTCAAGTTTGAATGCTCAGACCAGTACATGGCAGCGGTGGTCACTTTATGATATTAACCAATCAACAACAGGCGTCATGGATATCTGCTGCTAGCTTCTCTCCGCTCACTGAACATTTCGTTGGTTTGGCTGCTCACAGGAACTCTTCCGAGTCTCGCAAGAGTCTTATCGCCATGGTATTTTCTCCAATTCAAATAGCTTGTCGGCATACAATCTCCTTATCCTCACTTGTAAAATATTAGCTTGCCAAGGAAAACAGCTAAACAGTACGAATCTTATGGAACTTATATAGAAATAACGTTGTTAGAAACCTTAGCCCCGCGTTTCTAAATTTATTTACAAGTGCATCGAAGAAAATACAATTCCAGGTTATAATAACTAAACGTACAATAACAGTATTAAAAAGACAACAATAACAGTGCTCATAAACCAATAATGATACGACCCCTAACGAAAACAATCTTAACCGCATCAATAACAACACGAGCCCATACAATCAGAACAACAACAAAAATAATAATATTTACACTACCCATGATATCATTACCCCGTAAACTAACACTACTAATAGCAATGATCCCTCCTATCAGCAAAAAAAATCCTCACATGCCCAAAGCATAACCTACTCCGCGCCGACGAAAGTGTTGTGTCTGACGAATGATCGAGAGATCGTTCCCCTTCGTCGCCGAGAGCTCGGGTCCCATTCTTCACTGGCCGGACAGTTTGCTGAAGCCGAGATTACCGCCCTCAAGGATATATCGCACCTGCCATCGATACTCCAAAGCAGCAGAGGGAGAGCTCTCGTAGCCATCTAGGACTTGATCGTAGACAGCGCCATCCTATAGCCGGGACGTCATTCTATATTTATGGCGTAGTGATGAGAAATTGATTCGATTTTTACGATTTTCCAGCCAAAAGACTTCCATGATGGACAGATTAAGAAGGGGAGAACGTCGAGACAGTCTTCCAGGAAATTGCGTTCAAAATTATGATACGAAGAGAGTTGAGATATAAGATATTGAACTTGAGATGTTAAAAGCGTATTAGAGAATGTGCTCGGACTTTCTTTTGAAAGGCTTCAAATTATCGCCTTATTTACTGAAGTCTCGGGTCGGGTTCGTTCGAGTAGCAAGCTCCTGGGTCACTCAATTGATGACGATGTTTTTCTATACCGAAGGTAATGCTTGACCTAAATTTAGGTTTGCAGAGCCTGTTGTAGATGTTTTTGATCAATATTCATCCCACAATCAATCATTTGATTTCCCGTGTCTTCAGTAATTGAAGTTGTTGCCCAAAGATCCATATGTGCCTGTTCATGCTGCACTTGGGGTCTATCACATTTCCTCAATAAACATGTCTCAAAACCGTTCAGTCTAAAAACACGAGGCAATGACCTTTTTCTCACTCACAAATCAAATTTCCTGTCGGTTTATGAAGCATCTTGAACATTTTAAAATTGAATCCATCCCTCGAAATGTTATTATAGTTCATAGGCAAATATGGTCACCATTTTCTCACTTCCATATTCATTTTCGAGCGAAACTATACTATACTTACTATATTCTTTTTTTATATTCTTAGAAGGACTCAGCATTTCTCGAAGCAAACGCATTTCTCTTAGAGGTTAGTTAATCGACTAAGATTCTCACAAAAACATTTCTCGCTGCATTCTCTTCCTGCAACCATGTTCTTCTCACTGCGCTGTTCTGGTGATCAGCAAAGTTACGAATGTTTGAACTTAGCTCGACGAAGGTCTCGGGCAGCAAGAAAAGGAACATTAGGGGTCGCAAAGGAGCATCTGGGTCTCGTGAAGACGACTCGCCCGCTATTCCAACAAATGACTCCACTACGATCTCTCCAGCCGCTTGCTCGGTGCAATCTTCCCGACTCCATCTTCTTGTTTTAACAAAAACCTAAACGCGGACGAAAAAGTTGACAAAAACCCTGGAGTTTGGTGCTCGACTGTAGTACAGGGTAGTCTGCAGTCCGGCCCAGAGAACGTCTGTCAGAAAATTGCTGACCGTGAGTGAGACTGTAGACGCGGAGGATAAAACACTCAAAAAGCTTTCCTCTATTGAGGAGATAACCGATATTTCATCAATCAGGGAATTTATATATTTTAATATAATTAGCGGCGCAAAGATAAATTCTACCTGCAATAAGCATTCTCCTAACGTTGATGGAACTTACTAAAATTCATACGAACAATGGCGAAAACGTTGAATGAAGAATAACATGATATTTACAAACACTCGAATAAGCACTTTCTGCTTGACTACCATAGTTTTCTCAGCACTAATAACGATGAGAAAACGACGTCTTTTCAACACAGCTGAGGGCCTCGAGTGCAGCGCCGAAACGGGGGATTTCTCTGCTTTATTTTCCGGCTTTCCCAACTGAAAAAAGTTTTACTATCCAAAAACAGAATTAAACCANCACAGCGGTGATGTCATTTTGTCTCCCTTGCAAGTCATTGAAGGAAATGACAAGAGACAGAGAGTACTCAATAGCAGCAGTGAAGTCAGAGCAAAAATTTTTTTCATACAGCAGTGGGCGCACTTTGTTCATCGAAAAAGAGTGGGCTACGTCCACTATGCACAAATCTCAAGCCTGGTTGTTGTCATTGGGGATTTTGCCGTAATATTGTCTATTCAAGAACTAAAACTGAACAGCACAAAATTAGACCACGGTTTAATAAAAATATCAATAGGAAGACTGTATTATGTATGTTTATGCTATCACTGAATTTTGTCAACCAAAGTCCCACAAATTCATCATTAGTCCAGCTCCTTGCCGAATTCGCATCATAATCATAACCCAAGAAAACTGAAAAACTTTTAAATAGAAGATTTTTTGTCCCCATTATTTGCATTCATATATTTATTTTACACAATCTGTAAATAAAATAAGTCATCATTAGATACGAAGGCTCGTCGCTAAAACACAAAGTTTAAAAAACTGCAGCAATGTTGAGAATCAAAAAACAGGCAAAGAAAAGGCGGTCGACTCGGAACCGTTTGTTAGCCGGCAGACTGAAGAAGCCACGAGATCTTCCAGGCTGCCGCCTGATCTCAAATGATCGATGGTTCGAGAGAGTGACCACCCGCACCAAATATTGACACAAAGACACGTCACTTTCGACGTGATCTGATCAGGTAACGCGCTCGAAAATTGCCGTGGACCCCAGCTGCCAAAAATCGGTCTGTCTTCAGATGAATGGTCGAGGTCGTCTCGATAAACTTGCCCTAGAGCCCAAAATAAGAAAGATAGAATTCAACAAGCGCTGGGGGGATTGCCGTTTCTTTGAATAATTCTAGGTAATTGCTACTGTTCGCGTAATATTTTTGAGAAAGTCTAATTTGTCCAAAAATTTGTCTCTCCAGCTTATTCAAATTTTGCTGAACGCTCTTGGTATTGGAAGAGCGATATTTTAACTCAAAATGTTCTCTTGCTCTACTAAATACTCGCTGCGGGGCTTGGACAATACTCGAACCAAGCATCATGCGACGTACCTGAAGTGAGAAAAATTACGAAGAATAGACACATAATTTAACTTTTCAAGTGAATATTAATTTTGTATTCGTACTAGAATGCTCCCTTGAGCACGTACGGATTTTTGGCAACGAATTTCGCGCAAATCGTGAGCGGGTGACGCACAGTTCAAGACTTCTGAAGTGATCCCAGTCGTTCAGGCACGTGAAAACAGGACAGAAATGTTTCCTTAACGCGAATGTTTTAACGATAATATTCAACTAATTCATGAGCAAAATACGTTAAAAAACAAGCCAGCGTGATTTTAAGTTGTTTTTAGCTCCTACCTAAATGGATTTAACCTGCAACAAAAATGATGCTTTGCAACTAATTTGAATTGATTAAGCACAACTCTTTTTCCATCGAACGATTGATCCTGGCCATGATAACGGCCACCCATCTAACGCGTGATCAGACTCGTTCGTGTGCTGAGCAATGAAATGATCTGTATATTTCTAACCATGCCCTCCTGAGTATTTGTAATTACAGAGTCCTCTACCTCTCGCGATAAGGCCTACAAGTGCGTTGTGTCCTGATAAACGCGCGCTTCTCGAAAGCTTACACTCTATCGTATCTTATTAGAAGGCAATATTTATAAGAAATTTCCCATCATGACGGCCATTGATAGTGGATAATGAAGCAGGGGTGCTTGAGGAGAAACGCTTGCGTGTTACGGAACATTAAACTTTGGTGCTACTTAAGCGGGCTAAACTAATTTGCAAAGTATACTTAGAAAATTAACAACAAATGTAAACTAGTATGATATCATCTGTCACAGCTATGATAAAATTACGAAGTCAGAAATTCGTTTCGAACGATGTAGGATAATTTAACATTTTATTTATTATTCTTAAATTTAGAATAATTAGACTTGAAGAGAATAAACCAGACTAGAATAGAAGAAGTGTAACAATAAATTGATGCGGAATTGTCTTCCAACCAGCAAAGAAATTAATTAAAAGTAAACATTTTCAAGTAGAAAAAATTGTAGTAAATTCATAACACGGTGATTTAACTCAGAAAATTTTCCAGTCGCCATTGACGTTCTCGATTGACGTCATTGGGATGCTGAGAGCGTTGACGTGTGAAATGAAGTACAATCTCCATGCGGGGTCGTGAGGAATCTTTGTTGTATTTATTAAATTTTAACTAAGTTCAATGTGCACGCTCAGGGACATGAAAGAAAAATATATCAAAGGATTGAGCACTGCTCAGCCGCCGTGTGAGGTCTTAATTAAGATTTGCTTCGCAGTCTCCGGCCTTCAAACTCGCACTTTATGAGTCATTTTGAATTTTTGTGACATAATTTTTCTGCATATTAAACTCACAGTCATTCGCAAAACATTTTCGGTGCACGTTTTGTTAATAGTTCAGTCAAGGCTATTCGTAAAACATTTTCGGAGTATTTTGTAGAGATTTTCAAGTCACGGCAGGCTGCCGAATTTTCCAGTGAAATTTTTTAAAATATTTTACTCACAGTTGATCAGTGTATTGTTGTAGACTGCTAACACATTAGACGTACAGTATGTCCACGTACCTGGAAAAAGAAAAACACCGCATCAAACACCATCATTTTCAAGACGAACAATAGAACCACTGACATTTTCTGACAAATTTTCAATGCCTGAGGAAATACGGTGTCGAGTCAAACTTACTTCAAGGAAAAATATTTCTTTGCACTCGCTTTGAAACTCTCCCGAGCAATAATCCGTTTCGCCCAAAAATTCATATTTTTGTGACAGCAGAGAAACGAAGTCATGAAAAACACACATCATTCAATTGAAAATTACTAGAGAAATCACAAAAATGACTCGGCGACACTCACATCCTACACCGTAAATTAGTCATCATTTGTTAGGCTCAAAGCGTGATGAGTCTGAGTCAATTGCAACACAAATAGGACTTGTAATATCGACCACGGTGAGCCCAAGTATATTAAGTCTAGAATCAAGCAACACAGCTCGGGGGAACATGCATTAGATCGACACCGGAATCCGTCACAGTACTGCAGGAATGTCGATGTAATTACCGGTATCTATCAGTACACTGCAATAGTGTCGATGCAATTACCGGTATCTATCACTACACTGCAATAGTGTCGATGCAATTACCGGTATCCTTCAGTACACTGCAGTAGTGTGGACGCAGTAGTAGTGTTGATGCAATACCGGTATCCATCAGAGCAAAATGGTGCTATTCTCGTGGATCTAAGCGTGGCAATAAAACAACATTCGTTAAAATGACAGCCTTTACTCGTGCTCTATACCTTAGTAAGGTAACCAGTTTTGATTTCTCTTTTTAGCTTTTCGTCAAGCTGACGATTATGTCGAGGGTCTCGAAACCTAAATTTCCAACTCTACGGTTAGTTTGACGTTACGCCAGTGAGAGCTAATTTCTTGCCCAAAAATGTTTACGGTAAGTTAGATGCCTTTTTTGCGTCGTGCTGATCAGTTTTTACCATGCACCAAAAAGTTATGTACAATATGTAATGAGGTGAATTAACAAACTTTTTCACTCGATTAAATAATCAGATCCACAAATAACTCTTATTTTCTCCTCGTTCATTATATTTTTTCCAGAATATCATTCCGCGATTCGTCAAAAATGGCACCCCTTGCCCTCCGCACGATCTTTCTCGCTCGCTGCAGAGTGCAGCATTGTTTTCCTGCCAAGCGCTGCCCAAGAACAACACGCGATCGACCGAGGAGTTCCATTCAGCGTGCGCTGTACAAACACCGTAAGCCGCGCCGGCCATCTGAGGCGGCCCGCACGGTGCACCAGCTTCCAGTCAATCGTCAATCAAGCCTCTCCAAAATGTAAACAACTTCTAACCTGATGGGTCTGAAAGTAAAAAATGATAACCCTACCCACGGGAGTCACAGACCGGGATTTGGGATCATTTTCAAGACCTTGGAGTCTGTCTGAATGATGATTCATGTGACCTTGGTTGGATCCTGATGGTTTTTGCTCAATGAAGTGGGAGAATTGAATCGAACTTGAATAAATGAAGGCTGAAAATCTGGAGCCCAGAGTTCTGTGAGTGGATTTTATGGCCCACGAATTGGACTAACTCGTACCTGATTAACGGTTGGCCATAAGTACAGTACTGAAGTAAAATGTGCCTATCCATTTTGGCTACTATGGTAATTCGAGGATATGATTTCTCCTGAAACAGTTTGCAAATCTAAATTCTTTTCAGTACCCTGGTTTCTCGATGGTAAGCTACGATCTCAGCGCTAGCGGAATCGTAGCGTGAGTAACTTGAGAATCGGAAGTTTTCCTTCTATATTACCTTACCGTCGCTTTTGAATTTACAATATTTATAAGGTGAATAAGCAAACTCGTTCACTCGATTAAATAATCAGATTCACGAAAAACTCTTATTTTTCTCCTCGTTCATTATATTTATGGACTGAATGTAGGGTGCAATTATAGACTAATTATGTTTATTCAGATAGCATAGTACAGCACTTGGGATCGAAACTATAAAATATTCGTTTAGTTTATTTTTCTTGTAGTTTCACTTCATCTATAAAAATATTGTACACTTAATCAAAGTAAGTTAACTGTTCATACGAAATACCGTAGAGTTATGCTGATTTCGTCACGGTTGGCACAGTGGCACACTACACATGGATCAGAGTGTCACGAAGATCAAAAGAATGTGGATCATAATGACACCCATTTGTGTGCTGGCTTTGAGACAAGCGTACGACATGCACAGATGCTCATAAAGATGCATCGTTCTTTCTCTTAGTGCAACATTCCACATCATGGCTGCACAAAACTCCCTTGTGTGGGAGTAGGTTCAGTTTATGTACACAAACTCATCTTGAAAATAGTAGTTTTACGGCATGTAAGTGCATATGCTATAGATTAATCAAACAGCACCGGTCGAGAATCATTGTTTAAAGTTCGTGGAGAATATACGGAGTCTGAGAACTATCGTTTTTACATACTGTTGGGTGTAAAACACCAGTTCACGTAAAGGATATTCAAAACCAACTCTGGTTTGTCACCAGCATTATTTCGTGTACAGAATACCATATATTAATTTATGCACGATTTGATTCTTCGGAAAAAAGTTTTCTTCACAGTATAGCCAATGGCATTTTGAAGCTACTGGTTGCAAAATATCGTGACGACCACAGTTCAGTCGGTTCCAACGTACGAGCACCACTCCAGGTCACTGCAGGAGTCATGTACCATCCCAAGTAACTGCATCACTCTTTAACGTCTGCATACCAGTTAGACATTTGTGTCTAGGAAGTTAGATTGGGCTATTCGAAAACATGACGATATAGACCTTCATTATACATAGGCTGAAGAAGCCAGCGCGCAAGTAACTGCTGATGAGTGTATTCGTTGTTCTCACAAATATATCGTTGTAGCAGTTCGTGCATGGGCATGAGCAAGGCAGAATGTACTGTACGAGTACGGGCTGCGTAGGATCATCCGACGTAGCGTTCGCGTCAGCCTCCAAGGATGCTGCAAAAACTATTGATTCATCTTGAGTTGAAAGAGGGCGGGGCGTCCGCCAGTTTCTAATGAACATTCATTTTTGACGACTCAGTTCCGCTTCCAATTACCAAGGATTGATTTTTAAGGCCTCCTTCAAAGGCAGACCGTGCGCTGGATCACCAGAAAATAGGTTCGTTTTTTGAAAGTTCTGCACAAATAATTTGTTGCAAGCAAATACGTAAAAATTGTTGTGCCTAATTGGAGAGCACGATGGAGGATGTGTGAGTGTGATATATATTCGGTAGACTGAGGTATACATGGCACGAAGCAGCCCGTTTAATATCTTTGCATGGTTCAATTAAAGTTCCTCATTGAAGTTTAATAAAAGGTACCTAGTTTTCACTGCATGTTTACATCTATGAAATTAAGGAAGTCTTGGCTCTGTCTCAATGAAGAAGATGTGAGTCACACTAAATATCTCATTCACATTAAGGACTTCAAACTTTTTAAAATTCAGTCTCATCTTAAAAACATCGCCTCTCTGATGTATTAGCGTAAAAGAAATTAATGAATTCAATGTTCCAGAACGTGCCAAATTTTAAAACCATCAGTATATTTTTTCAAGTAGCAAAAAAGCCTGAATTTCAATAAGAAGTTTTCCCAGACTTCATATCTTTTTAAATACTCTTTACACATTATTTTCCCACCGTCAAATAGCGGCAAAAAGTTGATAAATGGTTTCACGATCCAAATGCTCCCAGGGAACTCTATGAGCATAATAAAACGGATAAAAGTATTTCTAAAAATGCAGTCTTTTCATAAAAAGATAGATGCAGTCGTCGCCGCTCGTTTCGTTTGATAGAAATATGATTTCAGATGGGCGGTATTGACAGTATTTTTTTGCGTGAAGAATCGCAGGGGAGAACTTGCTCAACTGCGTTTGGCTTTCGCCTAGAAACTGAACAAAAACGTCATATCTCGCTTCGAAATGACGGGAACTGTGAAATAACATAAAAAATAAAATTTACGTACGGTTAGAACACCCTTGCAAGAAAATCATTAATTTCTTGGAAGACTTTGTATGAATGTCGTATTGTGATATTCGAAAATTTTTAACCGCTCTTTTCAATGACGCGAATAGCGAAGACGAGCACTCCACGCAGCACGTGAAAATTAAAATTCCAAAGCACAAAACTGAAGTGTCCCCGCGCTTCAAAACTCAAAACCGCATTCGTTAATTACAATCTTGCAGCAGCGGGAAAATTTCAATTTACGTAGAAAAAAAATCGCCCTAAATTATTCTTTTAATAAAGCACGCTCTTGTCGCTCAATATTGCACGGTCTCAATCGTTAATTTGAACGGCCGAACTGTCGCTCTCATTAACGGTTCATCATCGGTTCCAATGCACTGAGCGACGTCGCAACGTAATTACGCTGACGCGCCGCTCCGGCTGCATCGGTGCGGGTCACCCAGCGGCCGATGATGACACGAAATTCTAAGTGAATACAACATTACTGTTCCCTTTACTGCATGTGGGGGGAATTAGTATGCATCGATCATTGTTTTTCATTGGAATCATTCGCACGTTCAACGAAAATGAGTAGAATCTTCCAAATGAAGAATTCGAATGTTTTCACGATGAAAGGTTTGAATGTTTGATGGATGAAAATATGTATGTGTGTTTTCTTCCCTTGTTTTGAAGATTGATGTTCCTGCTTTAAGTGCGATATTCAGTTCACGAAGAAAAACTCAAAAGTCTACTCAAGTGGATCAGTATCTTTTTATAGAGTAAATTAATCAAATGAACCCTATAATTGAACATAGCACTTGGGATATCAAGGTGCAGGGGTAAAAATGTCTCCTTTATCTTCAAGAGTTTGTCCCGTCATGTCACATAGAGGAATCAAAAATGAAAAATTTCGAATGAATTAGTAATATTTTCCCCGTTTCGTTGACCCCTTGTATTTGCCATCACTTTTCAAAATGTAAATCATTTTATTTCCAGTTAGATTCAGCAGTGAAAAGGTTCATTAGTAAATAACACAAATAATTCCAGTAATTTCAGACATAGACAAGGATTACATTTACGAATATAAGGAATTAATAAGTTTTTATTGAGAAGAAGAACGTTGAAGGATTTGAGTGCTTTACCGCGTTTTTTCGGTAAATGTATGGTAAATAATGACATCATTTATCAACACTTACAATTCCTCAGCTAGGAATGGATTTAAAATGACACCTTCGAAATCCTAGGGCTTCCCATCTCTAAGGGTTTGAGTAGCAATCATATCTATGTACGTCCCTCCAAGAAGAAACTTAACATTCAACCTAAATAAACTTAACCTTCAACTTATTTATTTTTTACCCGGACCACAATGAAATCATACAAAAATAACTTAATTCGAATTTCTTTGAGAGGATCAGAGTTTTTCTTGCAACGTTGTCAACGGTCACGTCCGAATAAATAAAATCGACAAGCATGTGGAGAGCACCTTCCTCAAACGTCAAAAACTTAGCGTGTATCAGTGCTGGAGGGAACCCGTTTGAGAACCCCTGCTAACGTTCATGTTCGGTTAGAGTAAATCTTAGCATAAAGTGGTAAGAATTTATTTTGATTAAAGCCCCTACCTGCAACCAAATCGTTAAAAACACCATTTCATTGCTTTCAAAACATAGTAGCAAATTTTATTGCGGATATTAAAAACAAGGATCTGGCATTCGGTCAATTACATTGTCTGGGCGAGAATTTGATTCCTAATAGACTTTGAATGACAGACGGAGAGGCGCTGTGTGTGTGAGAGACTCACGAACTCACGAGAATGAACACCGCACAATTTTAATCGAAGAAACCCGACAATTTCCGATATTCTAGAGACAGGAAGAGGAATATCTGTGCCTGGCCTGCTGAGAAAACTGTGGTCGAGTTCCGGTTATCGAAAGCAATTTCTTTGCCGCACGCTAAAACGAACTACTCTCATTTTCCTGGTGTTCAAGATATGGAGTCTATTTACGACATCGCCTACTCTTTCACCTTTACTGTTCTGGTAAAAACTGAGCGCTGAAATATTTGAGGAAAATTAGGTCATCTGTTTCATAAATGGGTAAAAACACCTAAATTTTACGGGCTGAGTGCTGTTTCGTGTTTAGGTGAATGTAAATACAATGACAGAAAGGAGAACTGATGGCAAAAAATAATCTTAAAATTAGTGAGTTATTTCTGTCTCGTATATGTTAAGCTCGAGATTTCTGTCTTGTATAAATTCAGCTTGGTAAGCTTCGAAATGAACTAAAGATTTTAGAGCGGCGATATTAACACGACGGAGCAATGAAGGCAGATTGATCCTTTCATCCGGTGATGAAAGACCTGAATTACCATAGTCTCGATGACGCTCGAGAAAGAAAAGATTCTACGACCCGACCCCGGCCATCTTTCCACGTTTTCACAAGCTGGGGGCCACAAAATTATTAGAGGAGGCGTGGCGTTCACGTAATACAGTCTGCGGCTTATGAATAAGGTATTAAGACTGAAGAAGTCAGTAAGAAATTGCCACTAAGCCGCCAAGATACTCGCCAAGATCTGCCAAGGACGCCGTACTTTAAGAGGCCTCCAGGGACGCCATCTTGGATGCCATCATCTCGGTGGACAATTTGCTGGAGTGAGGACCGATAAGGAAATTTCCTATCCACTCACATTAACGTACAGAGCAACATGCACGTCCTCCTTGACGTCGACCGTCACATACGCTGTGTGATGTATGGGTGAACATGCAACGTAGAAATCAAACAATAACCAAAGATATTAGGAGCAGCAGGTACTAAACTCATCAGGAAATTTGCCCTAAACCGGAGCACGAACAACGAAGCTCTCGCTCAACGTTCTCGGGCCAACTAAGGCATAGAAACGCTAACATAGTTTGAAGGCAGTGAATAATATAAATGAAGAAACATTTTCATCATTTCGACTCTGCTTGTTGGCGCGCATGCCAATGTAGATTGAATTTAAAGTGAAATTTATCGAAAAATATTCTGTAAAACTGAAATTAAAATAACCGCACAAAAAATTCGAAGACTTAGACACATGCAGGACATTAACTGTTGAATAAACATCATCATGAAGCAGTTGAAATCATCATTGCAAAATGCGGCAACGCGCATTTGATGAAGCGAAGCAGAGCAGCGACGTAGTGGGTTAGGGCACGCACTTACTTCATGACGTTCAAGCATATTCTGTCAAGACAAGCGGAAACTTTTCATTTATTTTTCGAAAGGCAAGTTCTTCTTTGTGAATATTGCCCGGCCTCGTCAGGGGCAAGATGCCATGTGTTGATGGTCAGTGAGCAGAAAATTTTAAAGCCCTTTGAGCAAAAACTACCATGACGCGGTAAGCAGAAGACAGTCGATTTGCGGAAAATTCCTGAGCCTTTGAGCAAAAACTACCGGGAACTCGGTGAGCAGAAAATCTGTAATTCTTAGATAAAAACACCAAGAAGCCCATGAGTAAAAAATAGTCAGTGAGCTAAAGCTTCTTAATTAACCCCTTGAGTAAAAACTACCATGGAGTCGATAACCAAAAATCTACAAACGTTAGAGCAAAACTACCAGGAAGTCCGTGAGTAGAAAACGATCATTGATGAGAAACTCTCCGAACCTTTGAGCAAAATCTACCAGGAAGGCGGAGGACTTCCAGGGACGATGTCCCGCAGTCAGATACAGCAGCAGCACAAGTGGTACAAGGCAGGTGCTGCCACTTGCGTCACTCTGGTGTGGTGACTCGTACATCCCCTCTACAGTAATGCAACTCCCGGCTACGTGATGGTTCATGAAGCAATTGACTTGCACTCCGTAATTACCGGCTACAAGGTCTTCAGTGTGGGAGGCAATATTAGTATGTTCATTTCATTCCATTTTATGTTTTAGATCACCCACATAAAGATGAACCTTTGAACAGGGGAAACATTCACGATGTCACACCTTTGTGACGGAACGACCTTTTCGCTAGCTCTTACTATTGGTGGTTCGTC